>MCJB01041123.1:0-25957 GCA_002018475.1 Nicotiana obtusifolia | reverse complement strand
TATTGGTTACATCCTTGTACTATCTATGGTCTTAATTACCCCCTCCCCCCCTCTCCCCCATACTTGGTTATTCGATAGCTGTTACCCCCTTGGACGATCTCATCCCAGGAAAGTGGCATGCACTCACCTGTCACGTGGATTTTTTTGTCTATGTGGCATTTTTTTGAAAAATAAAATATATTTTTACCTTTTTAAGTATGTTACTTTTTTAGATAATTTTTTTCGAATAAAATTTATAATAAAACTTGGACAGAACTACATTATTTAGGCTAAAAAAAATTTATTTTGATAAAAATAATAAAGTTTTAGTTATTCTTTTTTTGAATTTGACTTGAAAATGAAGATTTATACAATAGAAATAAATAGTCAATGCATCTAAAAAGATATAAAAAATACATAGTTTGAAATTAATTATTTTGGCTATAATTTTTTATATAGCTCTAAATTATGGTGCTCTAAAAATATTTTTTTTACAAATTTTACCTGAAAAAGTAAAAATACACCGTTGAAATAAATAGTCAATGCATCAAAAGAAGAGATAAAAAGAATGTACAATTGCAAGTTCATTATTTTGGCTATACTTTTTTTATTTGGTAAAAATTAAATGGAGCTATGGCTATTTTTTTTAATTGGTTTGACTCGAAAATAAAAATACACAATTAAAATAAATAGACTTTATATATAAAGAAAAAAACAAGAAATATACACAACTGGTACTCTATTATTTTTGCTAAAAGTTTTTTATTTGGCTAAAATGATGGAGTTCCTACCAAACGTTTTACAAATTCAACCAAAAACAAAAAAAGAAATATGCAGTTGGAACAAATAGACATTATATCTTAGAAGAAATTAAAAATAATAAAAGTTAGAGTAAAGTTCACATTGTATGTTAAGATGCAGCAAGAAGAAATACATAGTTGTAACAAATAAATCAATATATATGACTATTTGACAATTAAAAGTTAAAAAATAACTTATTTGGAAGCTGATTTTTTAACTTTTGTTCACTCCCACGCGCTTAAAAGAGAGTGCACCCATACTTTTTATCACATCAGCATCTAGGGAGTAATGACTCTCAAAAGGTCAAGTTGAGGGGTAATTAAGATCACGAATAGTTTAGGACTGTAACTAATAATCGATGTCAAGTTTAGAGAGATTTTTAGGTATTATGCCTATATTTTTTTCTTGTCCAGTAAAAAGAGAGAGACGCATATACAGGACCAAGTCCCTCGCCCCTATCCGCATAACTTTTCTTTATCCTCTAAAGCCACTTGAATCGGCCATCGGAATATCCAAATGATTCCTCCACCGGTGAAGTCATTATTTTTTTGGCAGAAGTCTATTTTCAAACAGTAGAGTAAATTGTTTTTTTAATTGAACAGTACAACTTATTATTAATATCACTACAAATAGAAAATGATGAGTAGAAGAAAGAACTCTCAAATTCACCCTCGCCTCCATTTTTGAATCTTCATTACAATCATTCAGTCTTCATCCAAATTCTTCTCTAAGCGCACAAACTTTATTTGAGATTCCGAATTTCAAAGTTGGGATACTTATGGAACCACCGGAGAACGACGTCGTCGCATTCGAGTCAGCTGAGAAGATAATCCTCCGGTGGGATTCCACGGCGTCGGAAGATGCTCGAGAGAAGATGATCTTCGCCGGCAATCGCCACGAGATCGATCGGTACCTGCAAGCCGTCGATGAAATCCAACGGTCAATGGAGTCCGCTGCACTTTCCAACGACCAGAGCAAAGCCAATAGTGCGATCCAGATCGCCATGGCTCGGCTTGAAGACGAGTTTCGCAACATACTCATCGCTCACACAACTCCTATGGAAGCTGAATCTCTCACTGACACCAGTAACGAAGACTACAACGACAATGAGGTTGACTCGCCGTTGACCAAGGAGTTGGAGCATCAAGAGAGTAACAGCAGCGGCAGCTATCGATCTACAAATAGCATCCGCGAAATCGATCTCATGCCGTCCGATGCAATTTACGATCTCCGATGCATCGCCGAGCGAATGATTTCCGCTGGGTACCTCCGGGAGTGTATTCAGGTGTATGGCAGTGTACGGAAGTCTGCAGTGGACTCAAGCTTCCGGAAACTCGGAATAGAGAAACTGAGCATCGGAGATATCCAGAGATTAGAGTGGGAAACCCTAGAAACTAAGATCCGACGGTGGATACGAGCTGCAAAAGTATGCGTTCGGATACTTTTTGCTAGCGAAAAGAAGCTCTGTGAGCAAATCTTCGAAGGCTTAGGCACTGCAACGGACGATGCTTGTTTCACTGAGACAATCAAAGGTCCAGCTATTCAGCTCTTCAATTTTGCGGAAGCCATTAGCATTAGTCGGCGATCACCGGAGAAATTGTTTAAGATATTGGATCTTCATGATGCTTTATCGGATTTACTGCTTGATATTGAGATTGTTTTCGATTCAAAATCTTCGGAGTCAATTAGGGTTCAGGCTGTAGAGATATTATCTAGGTTAGCGGAGGCCGCAAGAGGGATATTATCAGAATTTGAAAATGCAGTGCTTCGAGAACCTTCCAAGGTTCCTGTCCCTGGAGGGACAATTCATCCCTTGACTAGGTATGTCATGAACTACATAAGTTTAATCTCGGACTACAAACAGACTATGCTTGAATTGATTGTCTCTAAGCCGTCAACAGGTTCAAGGTATTCTAGTGATCCTAACACCCCTGATATGGATTTTGGTGAGCTAGAATCACAGACCCCTTTGGCGCTTCATTTGATCTGGATTACTGTGATTTTGCAATTCAATCTTGAAGGTAAGTCTAAGTACTATAAAGATACTTCTTTGGCACATTTATTTGTGATGAACAATGTACATTATATTGTTGAGAAGATTAAAGGCTCACCTGAGTTAAGGGAGATGATAGGGGATGATTATTTAAAGAAATTAACGGGGAAATTCAGGCAAGCAGCTATTAACTACCAGAGATCAACCTGGGTGAGAGTTTTGTATTGTTTGCGAGATGAGGGTTTACATGTTAAAGGCAGTTTTTCATCTGGGGTGTCTAAGAGTGCATTGAGAGAGCGGTTTAAGACGTTCAATGCTATGTTTGAAGAGGTTCATAGGACTCAGTCCACATGGTTGATCCCGGATACTCAGCTCCGAGAGGAGCTGCGTATTTCTATATCCGAGAAGTTGATCCCAGCTTATAGATCATTTCTCGGAAGGTTCAGGAGTCATATTGAGAGTGGAAGGCATCCGGAAAACTACATCAAGTATTCTGGTGAAGACATTGAGACTGCTGTCTTGGATTTCTTTGAGGGGTATCAAGTTTCACAACACATAAGAAGAAGATCTCAGTGAAAGGATACAAGTTTCACTAATTAAAATTTTAGGACATTCTTTGAATTTTTTGTGGAGTCATTTAGGAGCCGAGGTTCTGGTATTCTGGTTTTTATGGAGTTTGTGTATTGTCCCACGGTATTCCTGTATGAATGCTCCTGCCCTGTAAGCCACAGTGTTGTATTTCTTCCATATTTTAGATTTTATTTCTATTTGTCCATATATGAAATTGTTGTATTTGGTTTACTCTGAAATTTTCAAGCCACTGAATCATTGAGTCCAGAGTTCCATTTATCCTTGTAGGTCACCCTCTTAAGCCCATGCCATTTTATCAGGTGCTTAAGTAATTTGAACATTGAAGCAACATTCTTAAGGACATTATCCCTAACAACTGAAGTCTTCGAAGCAAACTAGACTGCAGAACTACATTCACAATGTCTTAATCTATGAGTAGTATTTCCTTACTGTTTTCTTACTGTTTATAAGTTAAGTTTTTACCAGTGAAATGGAAAGAGTTCTTCACAACTTCCCAACTATAACACTGGAAGTACTTGCAGCATGTCAATTTGTCTGTGTGTTTAGTAAAGCACCATTCAGAATTATTAGTTCTCTGTTTCGTTTGTACCTTTTAATTGATAGGATCACTGGTGCTTATACTTTATTAAAACAATAAAAAATAAAATAAGGATTAGAGGTAGTACTTATTTAGCTGTTGTTGGAGATCAAAAGAATCTATTAATCACTTTAGTTGTTTAATACTCTCAAACATGAATGCTTACCTTATCTCAAAGTGAGAAGAACATGAACCCTTGGTGCTATTTTTGGCATCTTGCAAGCTAGAAATTTAACTCCCAACACGCCTATTTAAAATAAAGTAAAAAAGAAGAACGGAATTGTGTAAAACTGGATAATTCCTGCTTGCTTACAAGGAGCATAGTGTTAATGAGCTCTCTGAAGTACGTTTGATTGCTTGTCTCCAAATGTATCATTTATTACAGTCCTGTTTGAAGTGAACCAAATTTGAAAGTCAAGACTAAGTAGTATTATATCTTTTTGCAGTTCCAATCTTCCCACACCTCTTCTCTCTCGTTGGGTTTCCAGACTCTCTATTTTATTTTAAGTCTCTATACTGTCTGCCCTGAAACCGTTGGTTTATAACACCAATAGCATTATTACATTCGCTTTTTTTAAAATTTATATTTCATTCCATTATGTACCTTTGAGACTAATAACCTGTTTGGTCAAACTTCTAAAATCAGCTTATTTCAAGAAGTATTTTTCTCAAAAGTACTTTTGGTGATAAGCAGTTTGTGTTTGGTTAATAAATTTGAAAAATACTTTTGAATAGCAATTAGTGTTTGGCCAAGCTTTTAAAAAGTGTTTTTAAGTGTATTTTTCTCAAAAGTATTTTTCAAAAAAATACTTTCGGGTAAAAGTTATTTTTTTCTGCTTTTGCTCAAAAATACTTATTTTTCTTCGAAAAGTTTGACCAAACACTTAATCTTTGAAGAAAAAAAAAATGTCATTGGACTCGAAGAAGCTTTGACCAAATAGGATATAAGAGGGTAGCTGCCAATATTTCTTCTTTTCTATTAGCCGGTCTTTCCGAGTTCCTATATTACCATGTTCAGGAAAACATGATTCTTGTTATGTTTCCGTACATTTGAAAAGTCAAGTTAGGCTGACGCTTGGTCGACCATCTTTTCTAGTTTGATTCATCGATCTTCAATTTTCAAAGGCCTATAATAGGCCGCCTATTAAAGAGTTTGTCTTGGCCGCCAATTCTGAGAATTGCAATGTGCATTCTAATGTATAGTAGGAAATTGAATGAACAACTTAGAATGGGTAACATAGAAGATTTTCCCTAGCTTTGGTGTATAAACAATAAAACAAACACTTCAAGGTATAAGGTATAGAGAACTTGGTTTGTCGACCCAAATTATAGAAAATTAATTATCTAATTGCTTATCCCTTCTCACTTTTAAGAATGTTAATTTGTCACGTTCTAATAAATTCAAGAGTTGGTAGTCTTTAAGCTCTAAATCCTGAAGTAAAGAAAAAATAAGGAAGAGGGGGGTGAAACAAGAAGAGTAACACTCACGAATTCAAGTACGTTTCTTCTAAGTCAATGATAGAAGCATTGACTTGTCAGTGAAGGACTACTTGGACCTTCTTTGATCAATTTAGCTAGCCTTCGAATATAAATTTGGTTGAAATTTAAAAAAAGAGTTTTGAACTTGTGTTGAAAATAATTTATAAAAGTTCGACGTGTATTTTATTTGAAAAAAAAGTTAAAGTTTTGTGAGTAAAAAAAAGAACTTCACCAAAAACTGATTTAGGACATTTTTTTCAATCTTTTTTCAAAAACTTATAACAAACAACGTTTTCAAAAAAAAAAAAAAAAATCTATCGCTGCACGGAAAGTGTTTTGGTTCAACCTTTTTACTGAGTCAAGGCTGACATTTAAGATTGCCTGTGTTTAACATCAACGAGAAGGTCCATGTCAATATAAAAGACTTGAAACTCTAGAATAGAATTGAAGGATGAGCACGTCATTGAAATATTCATTTATTTGATAGCCAAAATCACTGACCAGCGAGACCTGGGGACGATTAAGTTCTATGCCAACATGGGTGACTTGAAACTCTAGAATACAACATTTTTACAACATTTAATCACTTAACTATGACAAAGTTAATATTATTGGCGTAAACATCGAACATTAAGAAGATGTTCCCAACTCGTAATTTCCAATTGGAAAGCAATCCAAGACGAGAATACTTTCTTAACCTTTTAATTAATTTCCTTCAATTCATCAAAATTAAACTAATCATTCCATTTATTTATTTATTTTCATTTTCTTTCTGCCCTACTACGGATTTCAATGAAACGCCTCATAATACATAAGGGAAAACGAATCCTTTTGAGTTTTGACTAGAAAGAATAATAATACACATAAACATCCAACCTATACGTATTTCTGCTTTGTCTCTTATTTCAGAAAAAAATCATTAATAAATTAAGAATTTCAAACAAGGGTTAAGTTGTGGACGAAATTAGAGATAATGTTACACTCCAGGTGATATCTATAGGTGACTTGCCAAAGTTTATATGCTAAATTGTTATCAAAAAAGGAAAACACACCACCAATCACCATAAAATTAGAGTAGTTCCGAAGCAATGCAATGAACACCAAGCAGAGAAATATAAACAAAATTAGCTGTTATTTCAACAGGATAAAATGACGAATCCACATTTCAGTCTATACAATCGACCATAGAAGTTTACGTTCTACCACACTAGAATTAGAAGACAATGGAAGACCTGTGGATAACGTTTACCAACTTCGCAGTCTAGCATTCTGCATATCATCAACACAGGGACTCGTACTAACATAAGATGAGTGCACCAACCATACTCAAACATCTAATGGAGAAAATATAAAAAGATAATAGCAGTATCAATTCCTGTTTGCCCATCCGAGCTGCAATCATTTACTGTAGATGTTACAATGAATCCCCAGTGAGAAAAGACAAATCCATTTCTAGTTACTTTTTTGTCACTACCCAGCTGCCGCGATAATATTTGCGGAAGGCATGGCATGATCACAAGCAGAAACCGGTATCAGCAAGAAACTTCAGTCCATATCAAGGAATTCCATCCTCTTTCTCATTGAACCTTTAAGATCTGTCGCCTCCCTTTCTGCTTTTTGGGCCTGGTGGATATAGATAGACGCATTATTTACAGAGAGTTAGGCAGAACCAAACAGAGTTAAAACTCGGATGATATCCAGATAATACACATTAAAGCAGATACAAAATAAAAGGAAATGGAGCAAACATTATCATACTATACTATTTGTATGATTTAACAAGGTACTTTATATTATTCATGAGTTTCAAGAAAAGAAATTCTTTATGGAATTCAGGCTTTTACTATATCTTGTTCCAAAAGTGGGGATGAACTATTCGGTTCCTGGATAGTGGTGGTTCTGGGGGGGTGCGGAGTTTTATGATATCAAATATTTGTGTCTTATCATTTAATAGCTTCCATCATCCTATCAGTATAGCAAGTGATTTTATTAAAAGAAGAAAGGATCAGCAGACAGACAGGAATTGCAATCGTGCAAAAGAAGGGGACTGGTCAACAACTTAAGCAACGTGCAAATAAACCAGAGGCCAAAATAATTTTAACAGCCAGTGTTCCCGTATTAACAAGCTAAAAATCTTCATGGATGCAAAATTTATAAATAAAAGATCAATCAAGCCCATTTTCGGCAAAACTAAATTAGAGTTGGAGATCATGGTAGAGTACTAAATACAAAGACCATCCTTCTTCAATAACCCTAAATAGTTAGAAATGTGTTCATATAAGAGGGAGAATACTAAAAGTAAAACCGCATAATAAATCCGTTTTTCCAACTTCTGATTTAATAAACTTTACTTATATGACACTAACTTCGCGTAGAAAATTTTTCAGAAAAATTGACAAAGTTCACACTAAAGAACCTGCAGAGACAGACCCTTCTAGTTCTGATATTTGCAAACCAACAATTATACGATGGATTTAACCAGACTGAACACGTATAAAATGAAAGAAGGTAAGTGCTATTTAGTAAGACCAACACCAATTTGAAGCCCAAAACAATACATGACACTGTCAACTTTACAGCAGGCTCTATTCAAATCTTCTCTAAGAATCAACACTCAGATTAGGGGTTAAACAATGTTAACAAGAATATAAACCTAAAGTTGCATCAGACACAGATGGTGGACCCAAGGCATTATCATGTTCCAACATGACCATCAAGCATCTAATTAGTCAAACGAAGAGCAATGGGATCATACCCTTCTTATCTCTGCTTCAGGAACACGAGCCATGTGGGGTGGAAGTTCCTCCTTATCTACGTCCTTATCAGTCAGAAGAAAATCTATGAGGCAAAAGGGTACAGAAATACAAAATAGAAAACAATCTGCTTTCAAA
Organism: Nicotiana obtusifolia; assembly: GCA_002018475.1. Classification (NCBI taxonomy): domain Eukaryota; kingdom Viridiplantae; phylum Streptophyta; class Magnoliopsida; order Solanales; family Solanaceae; genus Nicotiana; species Nicotiana obtusifolia. The sequence continues at coordinate 17,646 of MCJB01041123.1, read as the reverse complement.
GAAATTCGAGGGTTTGGGGGTAGGGAGAGAGAGAGAGAGAGAGAGAGAGAGAGCAAGGCATACCAACTCGCCAATTAACACGACATTTTCCCCACGGATAATATAAAGACCTAATGGAATATCACAGTATAGATCACCAACAATAACACGATCACATGCCCCTTCTAGGACAGCATTAGCTACAAATGACAGATAACATTTCCTTCAGCTGGTTAATTATTACAGTTAAACTGAAGTGATGACAAGAGAAGCCTACCAAATTGGTCAAAAGAACGAAGTGTTCCCAAAAGCTTTCGCCCATCTCTCAGCAACACAAGAAGTTTTTCTGTGAAGGATATTCAGTCAAAACAAGAAAAGGAAGAAATAGACCTAGGGAGCTAAAAATAGGCTACCTCATGCTATAAAACTATGACAACATTCATTCATATGCTGCTATACAACTAGTAATATGAATCGTCAGAGCCTAAAGCTAAAAATAAGCAGCTTTCTCTGCTTCAAAATTTGCCCCCGTATGAAAGCATAGATGCTACCGCCTCGTTTACTGACTATTCTGTCAAGGATGTAAATAGCAAATTCTTAAGATTACAGGCATATATCTCTACGTAGATCAGTACTTACAAACAGTCTATGATTCATAGCCTTATAGAATATAAGAAATCAGTATGAAGAAACCGCTTTTCTTATGCAGATGTGAATGAGTTACGCTGTGTCTGCTCCACTATCTTAATCACAGGTGTATGAGTTTCTTGAAGTAGTGTTCAACATTTTACTAGGAAATATCCTTGGGCGGTGGGGGGGATAAAGAATAATGTCCACCAAGCTCGATCACTATGATATACAGTAGTACTTTAGACATCAGCACTTCATATAGAAAGACTCAGGACCACATATAGCAATATCCTTCTATTGAGGATTTCCAGTACTGTCAGTTTTTTCTACCCTTATCAAATGCTAGCCACCCTCGAAATTAACAGGATAATCATTTCTCCAACATTCAAGAACAGACAAATGCTAGGATCTATGTTGCTCGGATCCTCTAAATGTATCGCTACACCCATGTTGGATCCTCCAATAAATTAATAACTTTTGGAGGATCCGATACACACCCAACGGCGTTCTTTTAGGAACCAAGCAAACTAAAATCTTTTTGAAGCTACATCCTTATACTGTTTAAGTTAAAAATACACCTCACCCTCTTCAATAAAGAGTCTGACACTGAAATCCTGGAAGAGATATATTCTACCTTCAAGAGGAGTTTTCCAGCATCCTTTTTTTATTTTTTTTATTTTTGAGAAATAGAAGACCTTCAAGAGGAGTTCCCATGTATCTAATCGCCCCTTTTGAATCTTTTAAGCAGAGGAAAAGTTTATCGCCCCTTTTGATTCTTTAAGCAGAGGAAAAATTTACTCTTTAAACATCTTCTGTATATTAAATTTTTCCATTAAAGAAGGTGTTTTTATCAGAATTCTAACATTAAATTATGCTCTAAGAAAATAGAAAGTGATAATAAATGTGTTATTTGAGTTCAAGTAGATCACACTAATTCCGGTAAAGCTATTTCTTTCAATTGGTAATATATATACAGGTATTTATACCAGCAAATTTGACGAAAAATAAGCCTTTATGGGCTTATGTAGCCTCATCAGATAATCTCAATGGTATTCTAATTCAGAAATCAGAGCTTGCATCAGGAGAATTAAACACCCGTTAACAGACCCTCTAAAAATGCATCAAAACCATCACCAAAGATCCAATAACCAGCAGCACAATTAAGTAATATCACACCCATTTTAAACACTACACCAAGATCCAAACTTTATTAACACACACACAAAAAAAAAAAAAAAAAAAAAAGAACCTAAACAACTGACTGGAACATATTATCAGCCTCAGATTTCAATCAACCAATAGTTGAGTTTTGCTATAAGAATCCTCTATATTCATTCTGCTCTATTTGGAACCGGTTTCACTTCAATTAAGGTCCAATCTATTAGAGGAAAGAAAAAAACCAAGAACGTAATGAGGTATGAGAAGAAAAAGGAACTCACTATCAAGATAGCTAGCAAGAGAAGTAGAGGTATAGATATCCTCTGGACTTGCCCAAGACATTGTTGTGCAGGTTTTTCGGTAGCCCAAAAATAAACGAAAAATCTCCCAATTTCAAATCAAATTGCATTGGCAGCTCAAAATTACCCTCTTGTACACCCCTAACAAGCACTTCACTCAAACATAAAATAAAACTAATTCCAAAACCCTAGCCGATGAATATACACTGGGAACTTTGAAAGGAATGAACTTGTTGACTTTTGGTTGTTCTCAGATCTGAAAATCCCTAAACCTAATTTCAGCCTATCCCCAAATATAGGGCGGAGGAGTCATGTAGTGTGCGTGTTTCTCTTATGGAGGTATAGTTTATATAACATATAAGATTAAAATGATGATTTTGATATTCTTGAAACGTTATATGTTATACGTATTGCAATAGTAGTGAAATATGCTGTATTACTATTTTTACAAACTTTTATGTACACAATTGTTTAAGGGAATACAAAAGTAATTAAAGGATAATCTCATTAGCTTATATATTGGCAATAATATTGGGTGAAAATTAGTTCTTATTTTGCGTCTCCAGTAGTAGCTTCATATATTTTTTTACTTGAAATAAATACTAAAATGGCACAATAGAAAAAATTGCATCATGTTGAGGGCCTAAAGTCATGTCATGTAGTTAAGAGGCGAAGAGAAAAGGCATTCTATGGTCAGTTTGGTAGGATGTATTAGGAAAAATAATATATATTTTAGTTTTAGTATTATTAATCACTTGTTTAGTAGTATTTTTCAACCTATTGATAATTGCTAAATATATTAGTTATATATACACATTTTATTCAATATTATTGTTAGCAAAAATATAATTTTTAATACATGGATAAGTATGTATACACACATATGCAATGCATGTTATTTTTAATACACCAAATTAAGTAGTCCATTAGAAACAATCTCAGTATAAGTAATTTCAACATAACTAATCCCAACTCCTATGCAGTACTTATACATCTTACCAAACAACCCCTCAATCGCATTATAAAATTAACATGAACTTTTATTCTTATTATATTATTCTCGTATTTTGGATACACAATATCTTATAGCTCCATTTTTTTCTTTACTTGTTAAACGTGAAAAATCATTGTTATAAATGTGGATATAGGGAAGGAAAATAACTAAAAGCCGAAAAGAGCTCTCATTTTCCTCCTTTTACAAGTATATAAAATGATTTGATCTCATATGAATATCTATGGAAGTATGGGATAGATATGAATCAATTGAAACCACAATGTTAATACCAAAAATAAAAGACTAGAAAAAGATAATTTTTGCACTAGACATCTCAAAAAAAAAAAGTACAAAGCGGAAGATTCTTCAGTAACATAACACAACATGTGATGTATCCATCGGGGAATACAACCATGGAAAAATAAGAGTAAAGAAGAAATATCCTGCAAAAATAAACAAGTTGCCATCTTTGTACACTGGAGGGTACTCTTCATTTGCCAAGGAATTAAACACATATTGTCTGTTAATTATATGTCTTATTTTCTTCATCTTCAGAAGAAGAAAAAAAAAAGAGTATTTTTTGAAGGTCCCATTTATCCATAGAGGCCTATTAAATTTCCAGAACAATAACTGCAAAAAAAAAAAAAAAAAAAAAAAAAAAAAAAAAGAATAAGCACTTGTCAACTAGTGATTTAAGCTAACAAAAAAAAACTTGTTTTTAGTTTAAAACTAATAAAATATTACTCACAATCGGAATCAGTCTTCACCCACTTAGATCCATCATCACAAGTTTTCTCCCGTTTTTTCTCCTCTTGTTCTTCCTTCGGTACATATCGGTCCTCTAAGTATCTCTTTGTTGATACTCGAGCTGTATTTTGAGGGTTTATTTTCTTGGAAAGTATTGTCCTTAAAAGCTGCACAAAAAATCAGGAATTTTTTTTTGTAAATTGCAAATTTGCTAATATTGACATAAACAACCAGATACATACTCAAGAAAATTCATTGAGTTTATGTTTTCTGTGTGTGCAAATAATTTTTACACCATTGAGTTGACTTATAATGACACGTGACTCTCCATATCAACTGTGATATGATAAAGTAAAATAAAAAGATCACCAAAATTATTATAATCAGTTAAATCGCACTAATAGCGTAAAACAAATTTTTTTTTACGTATATAGCTAAAACTTAAATTTATTACCTTCTCCATTCTTGATTCCGGAAATGTATCTCGTAAAGTAGGAGTAGGAGCAAAACCACTGGAGCAAACAAACATTTTCTTGAGAAGGAAAGAAATGGATTTCATCCCATTTACTTTCTTTTTATTCGTCTTGCAAACATGATCCTTGCATCTCCCAATGATGGCTCTAATAGTTCTATCAATTTCTTCCTCATCGTAATTATCATAATTATCTGAGTAATTAGTACTGCTAAATCTGCTGGAAGAAGCCCTACGATCTACTTCCAAACTTGAAGGGCAATTAAGGAATCTATCCAATGGGAGATCCCCATCTTGTGGTCCTTGATCAGCTAATTTAGCAGCAGGTTTTTTTGATAATAACTTTGTTAATTCTTTCTGTAGTTTACCAACTTCTTCAGGTGTAAATTCTGCTAAATCCGGAGAGGAACTTTGCTCATTATTATTATCATCTAAGATTATTTCATCCCGTTCTTGATTTTGTATGTTTTGGCTCTCTGATTTTGCTTTTAGATTACTGTTGCTGGTACCAAAAGTTCCAATGGCCAATAACGAATCAGGCCAACCGTTGAATTCTTCGTTGCGAGGACGTTCTTGATTTGTTTGATCTATAATAAGAAACAAGTTAAGGGAGTCAGCAAGAAGCTAATTAACCAATTTTCTAGTTAGCAGAATAAAAAGGCAGCGCGGTGCACTAAACTCCCGTTATGTGCGGGATTCAGAGAAAGACCGGACCACAAGGGTCTAGTGTCTGCAGTCTTACCCACAAGAAGCTATTTTCACAGCTCAAACCCATGACATCCTGATCACATGACAATAATTTTAATTTATCATTTACGTCAAGACTTCCTTTCTTAATTAGGCAGAATAAGGTTAATTAAAAAAGTAATGTAGAGGGAAATTAATTACTTGTGTGTCAAGGGAGACACTCCAGCATATTCTCCCAATTCGAAATTTTATTTTCTAGGTCGGAAAATTCCCCTTTGATTGTATCAGCCTTAGTGTTTGAGGAGAGAATAAATGAACAAAATCTTCCATTTATGCCGTTGTTTAAGTAAGCTTGGGATATGCATTTTCATTAGGTCGACAACTATTCTAGCATTTGTCGAGAAACTTATCGGACCAAATTTGATTCAGTTACATATGCATAGATTATAGATCGCAGTGGCATCCATGCAAATATTCTTTTAGCTGCCCATGCATAAATGATGAAGGGGCGGATCTAGTTTATGAGCAATAGGTTCAGGTTGAATGCAATATTTTAACACGAAAAACAAATATATATATATATATATATATATATATATATATGTGTGTGTGTGTGTGTGTGAATAACTACTAAAATTATAACCAATATTAGATTTTGAATCCATAATTATAAAAGTACAATGAATTCAGTGTTAAAATGTATATCCATCAAATTTAAATTCTAAATTCGTCTATGATGTGATGCAGGTGGCAGAAGAGAACCCAAGATATAAAGTAGTTGGAATCAAAATATATAATTTATAGCAGTACTATTACTATATGCTTTTTAATGATTCTTTTTTTTTTTTTTTGCATGTATACACATATATTTTGAGCCAAATTAATGAATTTAGTTCCATCCGATCAGCTTCGTCTATCAAGTATACCACAGTTATTTATGATAGCATATGCCTGTTTGCTTTATCCCTTATAAAAAGGCAGCCAATAAAAGGAGATGTTTTTTCTGCTAAAGATGAGGAAGAAGGCTTACTTTTGGTTTGAACTGCATTAGGCATTGATCTGTTTCCTTGTCCGCCATTGAACTTATTTTGCATCCAGCTAAAGAACTGCAAACACAAAAAGCTTTTACTTTAGACCTTCCATTACCATAAATTAAAGATCCATGCTTAGATCGATTATACCAACCTTCATATTTGAAGGCAGCTCTTTGATGATCACCTATGAAGTTACGTTGGTGATCTGTGGAACAATAGAGAGAGAGAGAGAGAGATTATAGGTAGAAGCCAATGAGAAGAGAGCTTTGCTAGCTAGTACTAGTAATAAATAAAGAAGAGAGTGTTAGGAAAACCATGGCAAAATAGAGCAATTCTATTGGTTCAAGTTCCTAAATACGGCTCATTGAAAAATCCTAGTTTCATCCAACTTGATACTCTATTAAGTAGTACTATGCGTCTATATTCATCAATTTAAAGCTGTCAGAACATTAGAGGGTAATGGGAACTATGCTTGTAAGTCTCGAGTCAAGAGTCCCAAATACCAAGAGATGTACCAACTAAAGTCAAGAAACATTCTACTATCTTCTTATATGGACAAAAATGAAACTACGCATTTTTACCTTTTTAGTAAAAAGATACACACATTGGAGAGTGTGACCAAAATGTTAAAAAAGAAGGCGGTGGAAGTGCTGAGATTCAAGCTGACTGCTAATCTTGAGGCATCCTTTTTAGCTCAAAGAAACCATTTGCTATCCAACGGTTATGGCCACGACACGAGTTTATTTCTAGACCCTTTTATTCCTAGCTAGTTAAATCACGCAAATATCTAGCTCTAATTAATTAAGTACAATTAGTAGTAGCTAATTACGTATCACATTCCAGTCTGGGATTTTCTTTTCTTGATTGTGTTGGGAGGGTCATGCCTTAAGTGCTAAAGATTAACAAAGCAATAGACAACATCTTCTTTTAAGCATTCTATTATATCTCATGCTGGTGAAGGAAATGAACTTTTGTCTAACTAGGTTTGTGATTTTAAACAATTTTCACTTTATATATTTGATTTTTGAGATTGAATTAGGTCCATGCCTATTTTATTTACATAAGATTTGTTATCTCTCTTTAATTGCTCAATAGTGGTAAGAATATCAGAGAAATGATAATTGAACATTATTTTTTATATATTTAAAATAGTTCTAGCTAGTAACGTCAAACGCTAATGAAAATTGTCACTTAATTTGCCTGGTCATAAAACTCGTAAACAAAGATAGATAATGCTTTTTTTTTTTTTTTTACAAAAAAAAAGATCATATATCTCTTGATGAATTTTTAAATTTCTTTTCATGTGTCGCTTGATGACAGCAATGAAGTTCCTACCAGGGAATGATTGGGAAAGATTTTCAAGAAAGCATAGGTTTATTAATCTGTCTAGCTATGTGACTAAGCTAACATGTCAATTTGCTTATATTCATTAATATTTAGTACTCTTGCTTTTATTCATGGAGATTTGGTTGTGTAAATTTATATATGAAGTATACTTAAAATGGAATATATGTATATGTAGCAGGGCAGGGACAAGTAGACAGCCATAATATAGTTTGCCCAGCAATTCATATCCAAAGCCCAGAGGCAGCGCCCCATCACTTCGGGTCTGGTGCTCCAAACTCATTTACAATTAATTAAGGAGGTTAAATTTCCAGATTTTTAGTAAATCCTGGAGTACTATTTTTGTCCCCCCAAAAAATAAAATTTAGACGTTTGCCATGATCAATCGTCAAATTTTTGGGGTGAATTCGAAATTTGATTTATTAAGGTTAATTCTCAAACTAAAATTTACACATAAATGTTACAAAAATTACTACAAAATACAATCTTTTATATGAAAATATATTTTAAAACTACAGTAAGGAAACAATCTATAATATTAAACTTTATTTTTAGATCGAAGCGGCAAGACTCTGCCAGAGAGCCGTCCTCCTTTCTTTTATTTTATTTTTCTTGTGTTTGTGTTTGTGTTTGTATCTTAAACATGCACAAATAACACGGAATAGGTAGTTTTACAACCGAAAAAAAAAAAAAGAAATTTAAAAATAAAACAGAAGAACACCAGGTGTCGGGACATCAAAAGCCCATCAAATGATTTTGGTCCAACACGTGCACCAAAGAGGTCGGGTTGACTTGGAAGTGAGATTATGATCATTAATATCACCACAAAAAACTAATACTATAATTCTCTTTTAACTGCGGTTAGACTGTGATTAAAGAAATTGCTAATACAAGGACCTGCAGACTTCCACGATCTTTCCTCTTTGCACGGTGCGAGGCTTAGATCTTTAGAATTAAAAATAAAATGATTGATTTTCACTGTTATGCTCAGTAACTCTCTTTTAAACAATTGCGGATATGTTTAAAATAACAATGGCTTAGTCTTATAATAGTACTGTACATAAAAACAGACCTTTTTTCGTTTATGAGGGATTAAAGCTAATAAGAGATAAATAAGCATGTGATGTGATTACATGCCATATTCTCCCATTCCAGGCGGACCCAAAAATTTTAATGCATGTCTTCTAAAGACTTTTAGTATTCGGGGTGCAAATTTATTTAAATAAATCATTTTTAAAGAATGCGCATATATAATTAGTCTCCTTAGTTTACGAGATCGGGTGACCGATTACTGTTATATATTGGTCCGCCTCTGCCTCCCACAAAAAGGAGCACCCGCTCAAACTCAACGCCCTATTGCTCTACTGTTTTAGGAAGTCAATTTGAGAATCATATAACGCAGCTCTCGTGAAATTTTCCCATTTCTTACACTTCCCACAAAATATTAATGTGAAAATTGCATTTTTGAAACCTGTTTTTGTATATTTTCTTTTTGTTCACAATTTCTTCACTTATGCACGTAAAAACGTTGCGATCAAACTCTATGTTATAATACTTGTTTGTATTATATATGGGGATAATGCAATGCTTATGCTTGGTGGTGGTCTAGCTCGATCGGCATGCAACGTTGAAATGAATGAAAATAGCCAAGAGGACATGGTAAAGGGTAGGGGAGTACAAATGAAATCGATAAGCCACACCAGCTCGATAATTCGAGTCAAATCGAGAAAAAAATCAGATTATGATTTGGTTTGATTTGGTTTGGTGTTTGAAAGAAAAACCCGACCATATTTAGTTTGGTTTGGTTTTAACTAAAAAAAGTCAAATCGAAACCAAACCAGCGCAACATTATATGTATAGAAGTTTTAAATTATTTAATACATAAAAGTATTTATGGTAGTGTAGTTTATAAATATTTCTTAAGCTTTTACATAGTTTTATCTTTTAACGTATTATTTCAAGCTTGGGCTTATAATGTTTGGATGCTCCAATAAGTTTTATAGTCCATAAATGTTAGTACTCAAATAAATCCTAAACCAAAATCAAATCAATACTAATGCTAATTAAAGACATTCAATTCAAGTGTACTATAAATGAAAATAGTGTTGGATATCTATTTTTTAGTTTTTCCATGGTTTAGATAAAATGTATAACTTATTTTTCTTTTAGTGGTTAGTCATGTAAATATATACTTATTCGTCATAATTTTAAATTATGTTTGTTTTCATTATGGCTTATTAATAATATTTATTTTATGCGATTTTATTATCTTTATTGTTGAATATTTTAGTACAATGTCATGACTCATCTCATATTTATGTTATTTTATTGAAAAACACCTTATATAGTTCTGTCTTACTAGGATAAAAGAAATATTTGGAGCACAAATTTTATGCTATGAAGACTTTATGGACAAAAATCGAAAAAACCCGAAAACCTGAAAAACTTGAGAAAAACCGAGATTAAAAAATCCGACTTTTATTGGTTTAATTTGGTATTTAAATTTAATAACCCGATACAATTAATTTGATTTGATAATTAAAAAATTCAAACCAATCCGACCCATATACACCCCAAGTGAAAGGGCACGTTTCAAAAATTAGCAAATTAGGCGTGGGATCCGAATTAGTAGGGTTGAGCAATGTACTCCGTCCTAATTGAGGAATTGGCTAAAAAGGGTAGGGTATAGCAATAGCACTAATACAGGAGGCGGACCAATGTGTATCGAATTCCGTAAATTTCAGCAGAAATTTTATATAATTACATTACAAATGATTAATTTAAAATTTTGGTACCTCAAACCCTAAAAGTCTTTAAAAAACACTAGTTGAGTAGAATATACTGGTACCTCTTTGCGTTAAAATTGTGGGTGTTAGAATCTACTTTCTTTTTCCTTTTTCTTTTTTTTTCTTTTTTTAATGAAAGTGGTAAATAGAAAAAATAAGAAGAAGATAGCATCACCAATTCTATTACCGAAAACTTATAGACCTCAAAATGGTTAAAAAAGTAGTAATTGCAGAAACTTGAGGATCATACAAAGAAGGAAAACAAGATTAATCGTCACTGATCCCGTCATGAACTTGCTTAGAAGCTTAGTTAATTAATTTAAGATCCCATCATTTTACCTTGACCTCGAGATATGCATACATACAGTGAAAAGATAATGAATAGTAGAAAGAAGTCACTCCCACCAATAAGGTTAAAAGCATATAAAGGCACATGTGGGTTAATTTCTAGATTTCGATATGGTGAAATTGCAAAAAAAATCCAACCTTATTTCTCGCAATGGGTATATGTGACTTCCCAAATATGGAAAGTTTCTCCACCTCGCTTCTATTAAAGTAAGGCACTGAATTATGTGGACCTCTCTACTCCATAAAAATAAAGTGCCCCTACGATTTCACTTTGACTGGCTATATATCTCGTATCTCATTGGATTTTTCTTCTCTTTTTTCCTAATTTATTTTGAAACAAACAGTTAACTACTAAAGGACAGACATGTGCATGGAAGCATTCCGTATTCACGTAGGGTTCGAAAAGAGCCGCAATTTAAAAAGTATAATATAGATATTCTAACCTAATTCAAACATTAATGATTGTTTTCACGATTCGAATCTATAACCTACAAGTCACAGTGAGATAACTTTAATATTGCTCCAAGGCTTCTCTTAAAAAACAGTTGACAACTGTGCAAAATATATGGTCTTGGCTCTCAACTTGAGTTAATTTGCAGTAATATAATTTATAAGTGTGTAATTGGCACATTTTTCACGCTAATCAAGTCAACAGTAATTTGACTTAAAGCTACTTAATTCTTGTTTGGGCTAAGAAGCACGAACTCAGCCTACCACAGCTTAGGCATAAGTAAATTGGAGCCCAACCCATACCCACACAAGACCCAATATGAATAGTTAGCAACTCTTCATGTTTTGTTTTTTTTTTCACTTTTAACCCCCGCCATAAACTATTTTCATTCGGTAATCAAAAAATATATAAAATTTATATAATTTTTATATATAACATACAAAAAATATATATATATATATATATATATATATATATATATATATATATATATACAAAAAATATATATTTTTTGACTATTAATTTGAAAGTTGTTATACAATGTCATTTTCCTGCTCTTCATAGATATACCGAGTGCTTTGTTTCCATAGATATACCACTTACATTAGGTTTGAATTTGTTTTTTCAGACAAACAGATGAAAATATTGTAAATCGAACAACAATTGAGCTTATCTATGTAATAAAAACACGTTAATATCCCTATAATAAAATATTTACTCAGAAATCAAATATCATCCATTTTATTGTTTAGTGCAATCAGCAGAATACAAGTATTTTTTGGATTCCCATATATTTGATCCGACTGCCCTATATACATGTTCAGGACAGATAAGGGAGACAACAGATATAAACTGAGAAATCAAAATTCTTACTCTTAATCTGTTACTCCCTCCGGTGCTATTTAATTGATTTTTTGGTTGTTTTCACACATATTAAGGAATTCACTTTTTAGTAATAATTAACAATAAAATTGATCATATTAATCTTAATTTATTCATTGAAAATATAACAAATATTCCTAGGCTCTTTACTTCAAGGTCAACTTTTAAAAAAAGAAGTTAATTCCTTCTTGATATCTGAAAAAATCAAATATTGTGAAAAAAAAAAAAAGGCCAAAAACTCAATCAAAACCATCATTAAGGCTCTAATGAAAAATGTTGTAGGTAGTTAGTTTTCACTGTAAAGATATCTTCTTTTATTCATTTCTTATTATTACTGTTACAATTGCTTTCTCCAGCTTTTGCCACATAAGAAATGTACTATGGACTCCTAAGCAAATCGAAAAAGTAATTATCCACCTTTAAAGCAGCATCCTTCAATCATCTCGAAACAACTAAATTCCTTTAATTATTGGATTTATAAATATTAAAAAGTGTTCCACACCTGATAATGACTTATGGGCAACATACACTCATTCTTAGCAATTATTGCTATGAATTATACATTAAATTATGAAATAAGTATAACAATAACTCTACGTACTACAACTACCAGGAGTAATAACTCCAATTAGAAGAGGCTTCAGGGTTTGAGATTGGTTGACCCACCCCATCATTAACAATAAACTAATAATCAAAGGCGAATCTAGCATTTTTAAAGAGTAATCTAGAATTTAAATCATAGATAAAAAGAAAAATTGTTCAATTAGATATGATTCAAGGCAAGGACAGTGCTAATCTTCAGATAAAGTTTCATGCAACTTGCTTGAAAGGTATATATCTCGTATCTTATATATTCATTAATCTTAAATCCTCTATATTGTATTGCATTATTTTGGATATATTAATTATCTATATATTGGATCGCCGCCAGCACCATGTAGAATATCCCAGATGCTAAACTGCAGATATGATAACTCATTCATATCTGGTAGGCTATTAGGACTTGGATCTCTCTCTTGGGCGGGGCATCAAGTACATATATTTTTACCGGTTAATCAATTTCTAAACGCTGAAGTAGGTCCTAAAAAGATACCACTTCCTCATAAATTTATCTTGAATCGAGATTTGTTGAGTGTAATTTTAGCACACTTATATGTCTTTATATAATTGTTACTACATGATTTCTTTCTTTAACAAATGTAGAGAAGAAGGATTTGCAACTATTATGATTTCTTCCAAGGAAATTGCACTTAAAATAGATATTGAACCGAATTTCGTAAGAAACGTGTGATATATAAGAAGTAGCAATTTGATGAGAATGTTAAAAATAAAATCTTTCGAAGAGTCCTTTAGAGTTGATTACTTTTATACATAGTTGATAAGGGTATTTTTTCACTTCAAAATAGATTTGAACAATTCGAAGCGTATGAAAACATTTTTCGTTTTCTATTTAGCAGTAAAAACTAAGATCACTAAATGATGAAAATTTGAAAAAATATTGCCTTAATCTTGAATGTTCCTTAAAGCATAATAATCAATTCGATATTGATGGTTTAGATTTATTTTCGGAATTAAAAGTATTAAGAAAAATAGTACAATTAGAAGATAGCAGTTTAATTGATACACTTAATCAAATAAAAAGATTTGATTCTTTTTCAAATGCTTATATTGCTTATGGAATAATATTAATAACTCCTGTTACCGTTGCTTCAGCGAAAAGAAGTTTTTAAAATTAAAATTGATAAAATTTTACCTAAGATCAACAATGTCTCAAGAAAAGTTAAATGTATTAGCTATATTGTCAATTGAGAAAGACATATTAGGAGTTATTGATTATCAGAAAATTATTAATAACTTTGTATCAAATAAAGCCCCTTATAAAGTTTCGCTTTTGGCCACAAAATTCGTCGGGCCGTCCCTGATGCTACTTAATGGTTTTTTTTTTTTTGTATTGCATGTTTTTGCTACATTAACCGACGAGGACAGGGTGGAACATCTATAGTGGAACTTGATATGGAGCCGGGATGCTGTATGACAAATGTGGAAATGACGACAGAAATAGAAACATATGCATGTAGAAGAAGTTTGATAAATTAATCAAAGAATGAGGCAGCCAGAGCAAGCAAACCATGAAAATGTCTTGTCTTTTGAGTTATTAATTCTCTACTCATGTAACACCATGAAACAATAAATAAACATAACATGCATTGGACATAAATGTCTAATCTTTGTAGCAAGATAAAGACTACTTGAAAAGTTGTGGCTCCTACTCCCTGATGTAGATCATTCAATGATGTTTTTTCTTAACCATTCCGCATTAGAAGTCTGGCCCAACTAATTCGGATCCATATCAGATAAGGTTTTACTAAGGAAAATAAAAGAAAATAAATATTCATTCTCAAGCCTCGACCACAAGACCTCGGTTGGTTAACGATGGTTTAAGTGTATCGATTGATGAGATGAGTAGAAGTAGGCATGAAAATGGTTAAATGAATATGAAAGCCAACTAACAACAAGTTTGATCCAGATAAGACTCTATATTGGGACGTGACTTCCTCTTTACTTTTCCTTCTTTTTTTGGAAGCATGTGCCGGTTTTGCGCAGAGCAGTTTCACAGAAATTAAATTCACACTATCAAACAAAGCTAGAGTTGAAAAAATTTGTCAGATTGTATATATCAAGTAATTTGGTTTCGTTTTCTTAAACCGCAAATGGAGGGAATATATGTTGGGCAATGATTAATTGGTTACTCGAAACTACTGGATATGGAATGGGAATATTAATTGGTTCTTAGTTTCCTCTACCTAATGTTACTTATTTAAAAGGTTAATACCATAGACGTATCTTTCGCAAGAGTTATCTATAGAATTGACAAAACAAGCATAAAGCATGAGATACGTGCTAATGTGTCGATATTTAATACAGGACCATGTGAACTGATGATCCTTGATGTCTTCCCATGACAACAATACTTCAACTTTTCTATTTTTAATTAATGGTTAGCATTTCAATTGTTTTTTCCCTAGCTAAATTCTTTTCCAACAGTGGGTCGTGCCCTAAAGGAGATGGGAGGGAGGGGAAAAAAGAAAAAGGAAAGTTCTTTCTGAAATTTGAACTATAGACCTAATTGAAGCAGGTGGAATTGTTACTTTTTTTCTTAAAGGACCTAGGATTATCTAAGGGTTTTTTCACTTTTAGCTCACGTCAGAAACTATTTAATTTCGATAGTCAAAAAAGTATTTAAAAGTTGTATAATTTTTATATATATCATACAAAATGTATATTGATGTTCGGCCAAAAATACATATATTTAATCATTATTACCTCATGTTCTAGTACTTTTAATCATCTTTTGAGTATTAGTTATATTATTTTATGCTTAATATTATATTTAATTGTATAGAAATAAGCGATATGAAGATGAAGAGATTTTAATCAAAATTGAATAAAACGTGAAAGAAAATAAAAATAGTGAATTAAAAAAATAAGGGGACAAAGGGGGGACACCTTTGGTGTTTGTCCCCAAGTGGAAGACAAGAGGAATTACAATTCAATTCAAAGTAAGGATTTGAAGGCGGAAACTCATTGGATACTGCACCAGGACGCGCTGGCCTGGACGCTGGGTGCGGGGTTTTCCTATTTCGTTCGGGACAAGATTATTTTGTCCCTATATAGTCCCAACTCGTATAAAAGGGGTCCCAAATTTATTTTGGAGGGGAGAACATTTTTGAGAGGAACTTTTGACCAAAGGAGAGCACAGAGGCGCGATGAAGCTACCATGTCTATGTGGAGCTAAACTTCACGTTCTAAGGTTGTGGTTTTTTCATGACCATTGTTATTCGGATATTGATTTTGCTTTCTTGATTTATCATATTGGTTTATTTATACAATCCTGCGCTTAATTATTTAATTGCTTGATCACCAATTGAATGCTATCGACGAATCTAGAATTGAACTCGAAAGTGGGAATTCTAGATTGCACATAGGATTGAGTAGAGCAAGTTCTCGAACCCGAACATCGGGGAACAGATCTGCGATTAGGATAGACATATACCTAATTGCCTTGCTTGGTGGATGTAGAAGAATTATAAATGTGTTCTTGTTAATTCTAACTCCATAGACATATAGGCGTTAGGTTAGCTTGAATAGGCGAGTAAGAACTCGACAGATTCTTATGAGCAATATTAACCATGTCAACCAATAAGCTACATTAATTAGTTAGTCAATTCAATTGAACAATACAATAGGAATGTTAGATAGCCTATAACCCTAGATCGTTTTCATTATATTGATACATAAAAATCTATTCTTCCTTCGTTCAGAGTTCATTATTTGTTTTCTTTTTATTTTAATTAGTTTAGAATCAAATACATTTAGGTTTAATTATTGTTTAGATAATTAGGATAGTCTAATTTAGCTATTAGTTAATCACAAGTCCTCGTGGGTTCGGCATCCGACTTCTAATCATTTTATAACTTGACAACTGTGTATACTTGTCTGTGCGTTTGATCGCAACAAGTTTTTCGACTATTTTGAGAGCAGCTATACAGTATCATTTTTTCTATTATCTATTGTGTAGTCCAATTAAGCACAATGAAAGTCCAGTTAAGCACAATGAAATATTCTTTATTATCACGGTTCAAATTGACTCTAGTTAAGGGTGAAGAGTTTATATATATATATATATATATATATATATATATATATATATATATATATATATATATATATATATATATATATATATATTCTCCCTTGCCATTAGTAAATACTCAATGCATGAAAGATGAAAGAATGTTTTAGACCTCTTACACTATTCGTCTTATTATTAAGTGGTGTCCTTTTCATAATCATGCTTCCCCATATTAACAAGAAAAAAAAAAGAATCAAGCTTTCTTTCTTCTCACTTGGTCCATGCATTATTATCTAGTATAATCAAAGAAGAGAAGCGAGACATGAATGTAGCTAGCGTTTGGACGTAAATTTAGTTAAAATTTAAAAAAAAGTTTTTGAAATTGTTTTGAAAAATAATTTTTAAAAGTTAAGATTGTGTTTGAACATGTATTTTATTTAAAAAAAATTAAAATTTTATGAGTGGAAGAAAAATTTTTACCTAAAAACTACCCAAATTAGATTTTGAGAACTTAAAAAAATATTTCAAATTTTTTCAAACACTGATTATAATCTATAAACAAACAATATTTGTTTCTTTAAAGCTAACCCCCTGCGTACAACAAATAATAATGGGTAAGTGGCCAACTTTGGGTAGCGTGGACTTCACTCCTGGAATCCAATAATTTAGCCACCTCAAAAATGGAAAATCAGAAATGACTTTTCTATTATGTTGTACAAAGTCGGCCGCAATGGTTCGCTTCCGGCAACGAGTTGGCGCTTGACATAGAAGTTGGCGGCTTCCTTTACAAAGTGACTTTAATATTGTTTACCCCAAAAATCGAAAGTAAAACAATTGAATTTATGCGTGGGAACAAATAGATAAGTGGCAAGATTTGATACTAAGCGAGTAAATATAAAATGCAAAGAATATGATATTTGGAAGATGAAGAACCACCGCAAAGCTTGAAAATCAATATTGCTTTCTTTTGCTATGTTCAGATGATGTTTACATTGATAGGCTTAGTATATATATAGAGGAGATAAAAGCACTTCTGCCCATAAAGTGTCCTTGATAATCATCACAGTGTCCTCGCATATTTGGTGAAGACCATGCACGTTTGGTAAAAGTACTGCAGGTTTGGTAAAAGTACTGCACGTTTGGTGAGGGTTCTGCATGTTTGGTATAGCTTGAACAGTGTTCTTGACTTTTGAGTGCGAGTT
>MCJB01041112.1:41441-57147 GCA_002018475.1 Nicotiana obtusifolia | reverse complement strand
TCCCGGGCCAGGCCCACCGTGGGCCACAGCCTTATTTCCCCCTCATTTCTTCACCTCTTCTAAAATTTTCTAACTTTCCTCCCTCTCTTCTCCCTCACACCCACAACCCACTTCCCCCACTCCTTCTCTTTCTCCATCACATACATCCCATTCCCCACTTCTCCGTGCCACCCCAAGTCGTCACTGTCGCCGCAGCCGCCGCCGCTGCTGCTACTGCCGCCACTGCCCCTCCTCCTCCACCTCCTAAAAATTTCAGGTTTCGATTTGAACTTACATTGTTTGTGTAATTTTAATATTTTGTTAATTAGTTATGAATTAGTTAATTATTGTTTAAATTGATTGTTTAACTTTGAATTTTATTGAAATATAGGGTTTAGGTCTTGTTAGAATTGATATGAATTGAAATGATTACCTAGGGTGTAAATTGAATGTTTAAGTTTGTATTTACTTGAGTAGTTTAGTTAGGAATTGAATGTTTAACTTTGAATTGAATTGAATTTTTAGGCTTTTGTTTTTGTGAATTGAACTTTAAGGGTATGAACTGAATTGGTTTAGGGTATGGTTTGAACTTTTTGGATATGAATTAAATTAGTTTAGAGGTAAGTATTGAACTTTTTGGAAAGAGCTTATGTTTTGCGAGGTTAATTGAATTGTTTAGGATT
This sequence comes from Nicotiana obtusifolia, assembly GCA_002018475.1. Classification (NCBI taxonomy): domain Eukaryota; kingdom Viridiplantae; phylum Streptophyta; class Magnoliopsida; order Solanales; family Solanaceae; genus Nicotiana; species Nicotiana obtusifolia. The sequence goes on along the minus strand of MCJB01041112.1, from coordinate 56,485 downwards.
ATTAGTTGAACTTTTAGGATATGACTTGAACTTTTAGGGGTAATGGTTGAACTTTTTATATACGAATTGAACTTTTAGGGATAAGTGTTGAACTTTTTGTGTATGAAGTGAACTTATAGTTTATGTTTAAATTGAATGAATCATAATTAATTATATTTACTACAATATAATTTAGTGTAATTAGTAAAAATTAATTATCTTCATAACTAAAAATAATTTAATTAATTTATAATTGTAGAATAAATTAAGTAGTTCTAATAATTATAAAAAAAATCTCAATTTATTTTTATTTTTATTTTATTTGTATAGATGGAACATCATGCTTGGATGTACAATAGGAATTATACTAATCGGCGGGGATTGATGGAGGATTTTGTAGAAGGGGCTGATGACTTTATTAGACATGCAATGTCACTTTCATCATACTAAATTGAAGGAATAATTAGGTGTCCTTGTGTCAAGTGCGATTGTGTGAAGTTTAAAAAATCGGAGGAAGTTAAGCTTCATCTTTATAGGAAGGGATTTATAGGGAATTACTTTGTGTGGACTAATCATGGAGAGATCGATGGTAGCCTTGAAATATTTCATAACATGGTTGTTGGTGAAAGTAGCAGGTCGGAGGAGAATAAGAATCAAGATTCTAGAATTATGATATGGTTGCAGATGCTTTTGGGATGCACTCCGGGGTTGACCCAATGAAAATGTTGAACAAACTTCTAATGATGATGCAAAACGTTTTTATGAACAGCTAGAGGAAGCTAGTCGTCCACTACGTGAAGGAAGTCTGCACTCTGAGTCGTTTGTTGCAGTTAGATTACTAAGTATCAAATCAGATTGGAATATTTTTCAAGCAGCCATGGACTCTTCCATTGACCTTATGAGTGAACTAGTTGACCCAAATATCAACTTACCTGGTGGTTTCTATGAGGCAAAGAGCTTGGTTTCTAAGTTAGGACTTTCGTCGATGAGAATTGATTATTGTAAAGATGGTTGCATGTTATATTATAAAAGATGATACAAATTTTAAAAGTTGTAAATTCTGCGAAAAGCCTCGTTTCAAGAGGCTTTCTAGCGGGAATATGGTTGTTGTGAAGGCGATGCATTATTTGCCTCTTATGCCTAGGTTAAAGAGGTTATATGCGTCGATGAGTTCTGCTCCTCATATGAGATGGTACTTTGAAAATAGAAGACCTTCTGGTGTTATGTGTCATCCTTCAAATGGAGAAGTTTGGAAGCACTTTGATAGGAGAGCGTCCAGAACTTCAGTAAAGTTACTGAGGCTCCACCTTCTAGATTTTCCAAGTATGGTGTTACTCATAATTGGACAAAAAGAATATATTTTGGGAGTTGCCTTATTGGAAGGATAATCTTCTTCGACACAACCTTGATGTTATGCATATTGAGAAGAATTATTTTGACAATTTGTTCAACACAATGATAGATGTTAAAAGTAAGACAAAAGATAACCTGAAGGCTAGAATGGACTTACAAGAATATTGCAGGCGACCTGAATCATACTTGCAGACAGCGAACAACGGTAAGGTGTTCAAGCCCAAATCAAGTTACATATTCACTTTGAAGGAAAGAAGACAAATTTGTGATTGGGTTACGAAATTGAAGATGCCTGCGGGTTATACGTCGAATCTGGGAAAAAAAGTAGATAAGAAGGTAAGGAAGTTGAGCCATTTGAAAAGTCATGACTGTCTTGTTTTCATCGAGACCTTAGTGCCTATTACATTTTTCGGTTTGCCTGAAAGAATTTGAAAACCCATCACAAAGATTAGTTTATTTTTCAAAGACTTGTGTTCTACCACTTTGAGAGAAGACAACCTACTTCGGATGGATCAGAACATTTCTGTAACTTATGATAAGATGGAAAAAATATTTTCATGTGGTTTCTTTGATGTGATGGAACACCTTTCGATCCACTTTGTACACAAGGCACGACTTGGAGGGCCTGTTCAATGCAGATGGATGTATCCCTTTGAGAGGTAATATTATAAGTTTGATGTAAAATTCTATTTTATTTGAATGTTCTTGGCTAACATGAAATTAGATAGGACAATTGAAAAATGCAAACAATTTGTTAAGCAGAGGAATAAGATTGAAGGATCTATATGCGAAACCTATCTTGCAAAACAAATTACACATTTTTGTTCTTATTATTTTGAGAGTAACTTGCCGTGTTCTAGGAATAGGACCAATAAGCACACTGTCAAATGTGTGAATGATCCATTAAATCCACCAATGTCCATCTTCAATCAACCAGACCAATGTTTTAAGGATGTTAGAAAGAGAAATTTGAGTGATATGGAGTACAAGCCAGTTACAATGCATGTGTTGCTAAATTGTCCTGAAGTTTAACCAATTCTTAAGTAAATATTGATTTATTAGTAATCAAAATATAAAATTTACAATGATTACATATTGATGCAACTACTAAATTTTTTTGATGTGTCACAGTCACTTTGTGGGTCAATTTGGTCATGATGCTGTATATACGAGTTTTGATATGTAGTTCAAACAGTTTGTAAGTTTATCTTAATAATGTACTCTAAAGTTCCCGCTATATATATATATATATCACGGTTATGCTAACTTATGAGTTTTTTTAATACTACATAGGTAAATAATCCAAATAATGGTATAAATCAAATTTTGAAAGATATATCTTGGGGACCTGGGCTTCAGGTCACAACAATGTCTAAGTACGTAGTGAATGGTTATAAGTTTCATACAGAGGATTGCTCTAAGAATAAAAATAGCAACAACAGTGGGGTGTGGGTTCAAGATAGTGATGACAACCAAGTTAGAAATATTGATTATTATGGTGTGGTCAAAGAAATATTACAATTAGAATATACAGGTTGGTTGTATAAGAAATTGATATTCTTTAGATGCAAGTGGTTTGACCCAAATCCAACAAGAGGTACAAAAATACACCACCAATACAACATAATTGAGGTTAATCATACGAGGGAGTATGATCTCTATGATCCTTTCATAATTGCACATAACGTTAGACAAGTGTATTATGCTCCTTATCCATTGTAGCAGAATAAGTCCAATTGGTGGGTTGTAATCAAAACTAAGCCTGTAGGTAGGGTGAAAGTCGAGAATGTGTTAGATGTTGCATATCAAGATGATATCTCTAACGTTCACCAAATAGTGGACGATCAGTTAGAAAATAATTTGGAACATCCTGAACGCATATTGGAAGAAGTTGATATAAATGAAGTAACAATTATAGAAATGAGGACGAAGAATCAATTGACGAAATTGAAACAAGTGAGGACGAAGAATTCTCGGACGAGGAACAATACGTCGACGAGGATTAAAAAGTTGATTTTTTAGAGCACTCTTGTGTTATAACTAGTTTCTTATAAGTTTTATTCTAAATATGTATTATATTATGGAGATGGCAGGCAAGGGTCAAGGTAATAATGACCCTACTAGTTTTCGGGGTCGAGAAAAGGCTAGAAAAGGAAATAGGAGGGTAGAATCTGGGGATAATACTACTCCCTCATTTCCACCCTTTTCAGAGATGCCTATGTCTTATCCTCCACCACACGGCTATATTGAGCTATCACAACATCACCAGGCCTATACTTTCATCCAGATATTGGGTTTTTCATTACAGGGCCATAAGATTATACGTCCGACATACATTCCAGCTGCCTCACATCCACATGGATCGCAGCCATCTGCATCACTGCCATGTGGATCGCATCCCTACATATCACAGCCATATGGATCGCAGCCATCCATATCACAGCCTCATGGGTCACAACCATATGTATAACAGCTACATGGATCGCATCCAGCTATGTTGCAATTACAGGGGTCGCGGTCACAGGTTCATCATCTACTCCATCCATTTTAGGACTTTGCCTGCGAGACCGTAGCTCTGAGCCCCATCTACTCTGTCTACACATGCCTCTGATACACATGCTGAGGATGATGATCCAGAGGTAGTGCATTATGATCGCTATGACAAGATCATTATAGCCCCTGAGGGTAACAGGTAAAAGTTATTTGTTATTTTTGCGTTTATTGTCTTATAATGTTTTTACTAATATTTTTATGTATTTTTATTGTTAAATTGCAGGTTCAAGCGAGATAAGCAGACTACGAAGAAAATCACCAATGCGATCGAAAAGCTTTATGATGGCCCCTATGCAACTTGCAGTGATTTCCCATACTCGCAGAAGGAGAAAATTTTCAATCAGTTTAAGGTATAATGTTCTTTTAAGTAGTTTAATAATGTATATTTATGATGTTTCCATCTAATATTTAACTATGGAAATACAGAGTAAGTGTGTATGGGAAGATTGCTATAGCGAGGAAGTGGCTGCAAATTTTTATCATAAAGGCCGCAAGAGATTGGCGGATCATTTCTCGAATGGTAGAAAGAAGAACAAGAGGTCTGACTGGTGTCTGCACCATTTATGGGATGATTTTTTAAGGCAATGGTAGACCGAGGAGTTCTTAAAGAAGAGCGAACTAGCAAAGAAAGCTCAATTATCCAAGAAGGGAGGCTACTTGCACACTGGGGGTGCTATCAGCATCGGGACAATAAGAAGAAGATTAGTAATTACTTAAATTATTACGCCTTTACTTTTCTAAGCATATCAATTCTATTTATTAACCAAATTAATTTATTTTCAGGAAAAAAGTATGGACGTCCAATTCACCAAGATGAGCTATTCAAGGAGACGCATATTTTAAAGAAGAAGAAAGAGAGGGATGCAGGTAGTTGGGTCGAGGATTACATATGTAAGTTTGTGTTATAATTTACTTTCATAAGATTTTTTATATACTAATTTAATTTAAAATAACATAGGGTCGCTGCCAAAATACCGTAGAGGACTTCATTCGTAGTCAACCAGCTAGTGAATCGGGTATTATAGCAATTATGAGTAGAAAACTATAATGTATTGAATAGGTTTTCTTTCGTATGATTTAGGTTTATCTTTTTGAATATTTAATCTTCTATAGACTTTATTCTTGAGTCCCAACTTGGTTAATTTCAATTCATGTGATTTATATTTTCATTGTATTTGCTTAATTTCTTTTGCTGGAGAATAGTTGATGGATATATACTCTAGCCATCTTTCATTTTCTTAATTCATCCCCTTTTAAACTGTAAAAATGTCCAGAGTGTTTTGCTAAGTCCTATAAAAGTACATATATTATTGCATTCTACTTCTACTAGTGAATTTTACATGACATTTAAAAAGAATACCGAAAAGTAATCGAACCGTACCGTCCCGATACCGAAGAGAAACCGACATGATTGAGACGGTTTCGAAAAGTTTAATTTTGGCTATTCATAATAGAATAAGTGAAAAATTGGTAAGGTACAAATTTTATAAAATAACCTGCTGAAACGAACATTGACACCCATGATTGGGGGTATTGGTATGCTCAAAATGTATGTTTTTAGTTGGCAGGTGGTGTAGCTACCAAAACAGGCATATTTTGCCAAAATTATTCCCAGAAAACCAACCAACTTCGGTCGGTAATTAAAAAAAATTAAATTGCAAAATACTGATACATAGAATTCCCAGAAATTCAACATTACCGACCAACTTTGGTCGGTAAGTTGGTTGCCATGTCCATATTAACGACCAACGTAGGTCGGTACTGTTAAATTTTAATTATTTAAAATAAAATATTTTCTAATACCGAGCAACTTTGGTCGGTAACTAAAATATTATATGATTAATTTATTTATTTTTACCGACCAATGTTGGTCGGTAATCATAATTATTAAATTTAGCACACCGACCAACGTTGGTCAGTATTAAATTATAAAAATAATATTCTGACCAATATTGGTCAGTTAGTCATTAAATTGTCAGATGGTAGTGTAGAGCACCGACCGAAGTTGGTCGGTAATTTTTGACAGACTTTGGTCGGTATGCTCTACCGACCTTTAAATTATCGACCACACATAGATGGTCGCGTTTTGGACGGTTATTGGCCATTACCGACTGAATTTGGTCGATTTTTTCGGACGATTTTAAGCGATTTTTTAGTAGTGGATCACAGTTCAATTTTATCAATTTTTTCGTTTAACTATGACCAAACGTTAGTTTTAATCAAACCAAATTTAACAAAAAAATAAAATAAATAAAGTGAAAAATACATATTTATAATTAGAAAACACTAGAAAAAATAAAATTTTAAGCTTTTTTCTTTGTTTTGCGTGTTGCACAGTGCAGACATTGCTCGTGCCACGTGGGCTTCAAAGGTGGTACTTTTATCATTTTGAACAAGTTTAACGGGTTTAATAAGACTCATGCAAAGTTAATGAGGGTAATTGTAAAACAGATAAAGTTCGACAAGATCCACATGCCATAATAATAGCGTATAAAATAAAACGGATGGACTATCTTAAATTAAAAGTAACATTTATACACATATAGAGATATGGTAAATTATTGAATTGTTTAAAAAGTGTATAAATTTCAAAAGAGAAAATGTATGGAAATAAAATATTCAAATTAAAATCTAAAATATGTTCTAGGTCACATAGGGAGTATAATTCAAAATGCAAAACGCGCACATGGCATTATCGGAGCACACAAAAAGTATTGAAGTGTAATTTCGAACAATCTAAGACGTACATTGTACATGAATTGCAAATGGACTTGCTTGATGTATTTTAATATTACTTTAGACTAGTACCACATGTTCAGCTAACTAAAGATCAATTTTGATTTTAAGCAAAGATTTATCAGTAGTGCTCCCTATGTTGGATAGCATTAAGTATTGATTAAAACTTGAACCTCAAATTAGTGCCCAGAGCGTATTGAAGTGCTACAAATTATAACAACATTTCACGAATGAAGGCCTAGGTGATGCTGATGATGAGCTCATCTTTGCTGGGATTGCGCCATTAGAAGCAAATCCTTTTATATTAGGAGACTTTAACCAATAAACACCATGGTCGTTCGGACATTAGTTAGAGGCTGCTAAACACCTTACCAAATGGTTCACATAAATTCTACTCCGTAGTAATCTCGTAAATAATTCAAACTCATATGTTACAGTTCAATTAACGGTGACCTTGACCTTTTCACTATTACGCTTTAATTTCGTGTAGTAGACCTTAAACATAAATTACATAATGGTGCATAGATTCAAGGTAGTGACAGGTAAACGACTACCTCTAGATTTTTCTTTCAGTGCGTAGGCATATTTTCTTGTTCTTCCATTTGGGCAACACAAACACAAAATTAGATGTGGGGAGAAATAACTCAACCAGAATACTTCAAACTCCCTGAAGCCAAATACTGCGAACTCATCTCGGAGAAATTCATGTTTTCGTTCAGTTATCTTTGCAGAAAGAAAGATAAATTAACATTGCTTCCTTCTTTTTAATTTTTTTCTTGATGTTAAGTGATATAATATACTCTTCACATATCATATAAGTTGAGGAAGAGTTAGTTTGCCTGTCACTAGCCTGACCCTGTGCCACTGTGTATCACAATGTTCATGGTCAACTCAGGTCTATTTTTTTTTCCTTTCGGAAAAACATAGAAAACAAAAGAAAAGAAGAAACTATTGTCACGATCCAAAATCCTAATTTGTCGTGATGGGGTCTAACGGGATACTAGGCAAGCCGACATTTACGAAATATTTCCAACACTTTTAACAGAAAATGAATTTAAACAGTTTAAATAATAAAAATTCTCATAAACAGGATAGAAACCCAAACCTCAACGTGGAAGTTCTCAAAAATCGGGTGTCACAGAGTACATGGGCGTCTATACATCACATGTCTGAAAAATACTGTCTATGATAGTCTGAAACTAAATACAATAAGCGGAAAGATAGGGAAGGAGAGACAAGGTCTGTGAAACGCCAAGCAGCTACCTCGATAGTTTCCGAGAATCCGAACTCCACAACTCAGCAACCGCCGGGACCGGAAGCACCTGGATCTGCACACGAGATGCAGGGTGTAGCGTGAGTACAACCAATTTAATAATAACAAATCTAACCTTTAGACTGAAAGGTAGTGACGAACTCAGCAGGTACAGTTCAATATAGAAATAACAATACAGAAATATAGGCATGCTTTCAAGTTCAACATTTAATCAATTCAAGTAAACCACAAATTCTGAATGATATGAGGAGTATGACCTCTCTACATCTGCATGCCAATGCACATGTTGTATGTGATGCACCGCTCTGAAAGCCCCGTATACTCACACTCTCAGGATACTTAGTCACTCAGTACTGTATATGGCTAATCCAGGGAAGATCCTTCCCATATATGTATATACATCAACTAACAGTCGGTCACTCAGTACTGCACAAGGCCAATCCAGTCCAGGGGAAGATCCATCCCCAAATATAAATGATCGGACAAGATCCATGTCTAGGGAAGATTCATCCCTCAATATAATCAACTGCGCTCACTGGGGGTGTGTACAGACTTCGGAGGTGCTCCTTCAAACCAAGCGCTATAATAAGCCAGATCCAGGAATAAATCAATAAACATGCTGCGGCGCGCAGCCCGATCCCCTAACTGCCACTCTCAATCAGGCCCTCGGCCTCACCCAGTCATTAATCTCTCTAGTCTCCCTCTCTCTCAGGCTCACAATGTCGTGAAACTAGCCCAAAAATGATGATATGATACAGCAATAAATAGTAATAGAGAGTGAGATATGATATGCAATGAATAAATATGACCGAGTACGAAATTTTAATGTAATCAATAAGTCAACAACAAGGAAACGACCATTATGGGTCCCAACAGTACCAGTAATAGCCTAAACATGATTGACAACTCAATTACTTTATCACATGATAAACACACTGAGCAACAAGATAAATCCACTATACAATTCCATGGAATCGACCAGGTCACAGTTCGTATGGTGCATGCCCACACACTCGTCACGTGGCATGTGTGTCATCTCAACACCAATCATATAATACATAACTCGCGTTTTCGAACCTTCAGGGCCAAGTTTAGAAGTGTTACTTACCTCAACCCGAGAAAATCTCTACTCCAACACTCCCTTGCCTTGCGAAACGGCCTTCGAATGCCTCGAATCTAGCCATAAACAATTCAATATAATCAACACGAGCTAAAGGAATCAACTAAAAGCCAAATTGACTTAATTGCCGGCCCTCGAGCCCACGTCTCAAAATCTTTTAAAAGTTACAACACCCGAAAGCCCATTCAACCATGAGACCATGCCAAATTTGCCAAAATCCGACACCGAATCGTCCCCCAAATCCCCAAATTAAACTCTCCAAATCCCTAGCCTCCAACTCCCAATTTACACCTTAAATACACATCAACTAGGTAGGAAAATCAATGGAGAAATAAGATTATTGATTAAAAATGAGCACAAGGGACTTACCTCCTTGAAAATCCTCTTAAGAGTCGCCAAAACCCGAGCTTAAAATGTTTGAAATGAAGCAAAATCGCGAACCCTTGCTTTTAAATGTTCTGTCCAGCACTTTCGCTTTTGCGGAATCTTACCCGCTTCTGCGGCTTCCTCCGCTCCTGCGGACACGCTTCTACGAGCCTCCAAGCCGCTTTTGTGGACCCAGCTCCCATGCCTATTTCCGCTTTTGCGGTCCCCCTGCCGTATCTGCGGTCACGCAGGTGCGGGCACACCTGCGGTCACCTGCACACTCCCCTCCAAACTCGCACCTGCGCAACCAGCCCGCACGTGCGAGCTCGCACGTGCGATCAAAGCTCCGCAGGTACGGTTACACCAGCAGCCTCCGGCTTCAGCAACCTTTAAATTTCAAATTTTGATCCGTTAACCATCAGGAATCAACCCGAGGCCCCTGGGACCTCAACCAAACATTCCAACAAGTCTTAAAACATGATACAAACTTAGTCGAGCCCTCGAATCACCTCAAACAACATCAAAAACACGAATCGCAACCCAATTCAAGCCTATTGAAACTAAGGAATTCTAACTTCTACAAACGACGCCGGGACCTATTAAATCATGTCCGATTGACCTCAAATTTTGCACACAAGTCACAAATAACATTACGGACTTACTCCAACTTCCGAAATCGGAATCCGACCCCGATATCAAAAAGTCCACTTCAGGTCAAACTTTCGAAAAATCCAATTTTCGGCATTTCAAGCCTAATTCCATTGCGAACCTCCAAATCACAACCTGGACACGCTCCTAAGTCCAAAATCACCCAACGAAACTAATGGAACCATCAAAACTTCATTCTGGAGTCGTTTACACATAAGTCAACATCCGGTCAACCATTTCAACTTAAGCTTTCAACCATGAGACTTAGTGTCTCATTTCATTCTGAAATCTCTCCGGACCCAAACCGACTACCCTGGCAAGTCACATAACCGCTATAAAGTACAGAGTGAGCAGTAAATGAGGGATCATGGCTACAACTCTCAAAACGATTGATCGGGTCATTACAAATGTGAAACGCTATCTTTTATGTGACTGTTGGAACTATGCAATACCATTTTCGAAATTTAAGTTTTTGGTTCTAGTCCAAATTAAATGACTTAGTATGACTTTATCGTTAAGAGTAGAAATAAAAGAGTGAACTTTTTATTAACTTTCTTAGGTGAGAAGGTTCACTTAATTTAATTTTAAATGATATGATGGATAATATTTCACATTGGCAAAAAAGTAAAGTGCAGCTGTGTAACTTTAGAGCTATATAATATTAACTCCATTATTCAAATGGTCACTCAACTACCGAAATTACTTATTAAAGTCATCTTTCTTTTGTTTGCAACATCACAGTCACTTGACTATGCCTATAACACTCAGAAGGTCACTCAACTAGATTTCTCAAACTTTTGATTGCCAAATACCTATTTTACCCTTTAAATTATCAACTTTTGTCTTCTTCTTCCTTTTTTTTCCTTAAACTTTTTAATATTATAATTTTTTATTTTTTTAATTTATATTATGGACTTACCTATAGAATAAGTAAATTTTATTTATAAATTAAAAAATGAAAATAATATTTAAGCATATACATTGTTGGAATAATAAAATATCGAGCATAGTAAGAAAACTAATTAGAACAATTTGAACGCAATAATAATTTTGATATTAACAACCGTTAAACTCAATTTTTTGTTACACAATTGAGAATGAAAGAAAATAAAAGTTTAATAATATATATTCCATGCACGTAATATAAAAATAATTAAATAAATGTATTTTTATACCTACATTATATATTCTTGTATATTATGTTCAGTATTCCGATATTATATATTCTAGAAAATTATTTTTTATTTTATATTTTATTATAAAATTTATTTGTTTATAGGTAAGTCCATAATGTAGATTAAAAAGACAAAAAAATCATAACATTAAAAAGTAAAAAAAAAAAAAAGATAAAAATTGATAATTTAGAGGGTGAAATAGGTATTTGACAATCAAAAGTTTTAGAAATCTGATTGAGTGACATTCTGAGTGCAATAGGCATAATTAAGTGACTTTTCTGTTACAAACGAAAGAAAGATGAATTTACTAGATAATTTTGGATAGTTGAGTGACCATTTAAGTAATGGACTCATATAATACTCCTACACTATATTATTATAATCACTGAAGTAAACTCAATGAACTAGAAAAGGAAAATGGGAAGTCAAATTTGCAGAATTATACTATTGAATGAGAATCCAAGTAAAATGCATATATTATACATAGCATCTGTACGTAGCTAACCTTGCTGCTGTTATTGGTGCTGAGGATATTCAAATATGTGATATGACAGACATGACCACAGAAGACATCTATGTTCCGATCAATATGAAATATGCTAAACCTGTACTACTATATCCACTTCCACTTCCACAGTATATGTTAGAGGAAATTCCAGTTAAACTTGCCATCCAGAATTGAATTTTATGGGCTCGAGTTCGAAAGTCTACCACAACTCATTTGATTTACACAGTTCAAAATTAATTATTTGTACTTATTCAGTTGGAGTGTGCCACTTATGTCGCTGATCTGGTACTTATTCAGTTGGAATGTGCTATTTATCCTCTTGATTAAGGTCTGGTGCTTTTGTCTGGAATGTTTCCCTATCTTAATCAAAGCATTGTGCATTTCTAGCTATACTACTGTAGGAGATGGTAAATAGAGGGTATAACTTATAACGGGCCAATGGGGTTTAGTTTCTGCCCTTTTCTTCAGTTCCTGTGCCAAAAGAGTTACTTTTGTGTTGTGATAATTTTAATCTTGCCTCTGGCTTTCACGAGAAAGATAGTTAATTCTGTTGCTTTTTGATTTTCAGCTAAGAGTATTGGAGATAGTATAGGAAAGGATTTGATTTCTCAATCATATCTCAATCATATCTCAATCATATCCCTTATTTGGAATTTGAAATTAATCTTTCTTTTCTTAATACATTTCAGAAAGGATACATGGGGTTATATACAAAAAGATCAATAAACAGAAGGCTAAAAACAAGGCAAAGTATATGCAAAAAAATAAGGGATATGATTGAGAGATGATTGAGATATGATTGAGATATGATTGAGAAATCAAATCCCTTCCTATACTCCCCCTCAAGTTGGAGCATGAAGGTTACGAATGCCCAACTTGTCCAGCAACAGATGAAGTTGACGAGCTCCCAAAGCCTTCGTGAAGAGGTCCGCAATTTGTGACTTCGTGTCAACATACATGGGTTCCACTTCTTTAGACTCAACACGTTCTCTAACGAAATAACAATCCATCTCGACGTGCTTGGTTCGTTCATGAAAGACTGGGTTATTAGCAATATGTTTGACGGCCAAGTTATCACAAAACAGCTGTGTAGGGTTATCCTGTGTAAGGCCGAGTTCACTCAAAAGCCATCGCAGCCATAGGACTTCGCTAACTGTGGTAGCCATGGCCCTGTATTCGGCCTCTGCTGAGGAACGTGACACCACTGATTGCTTCTTCGACTTCCACGATATTGGTGCCCCACCCAGGAGAAGCAAGTAACCTGTTCTTGACCTTCTAGTGTCCGGGCACCCTAACCAATCCGAGTCGGTATACGCAACCAAGTTTGTTCCACCTTCTTTTGGTAGCAATATTCCTTGACCTGGAGTTGCCTTGAGGTATCTCAGGACTCTCATGGCTGCCTCTAGGTGACTCCGTCGAGGGTCCGATACAAACTGACTCAAAAGATTGACCGAGTAGGTTATATCGGGTCTCGTCGCTTGCAGGTATAAGAGCCTTCCAACCAGTCTTCGATACTTACTTGCATCCACCCGTACTTCTTCATCATCCTTCCCAAGTTTAATATTTTGCTCCATGGGAAAAGCGCTTGGTCGACATCACATCATTCCACTATCCTTGAGAATGTTGAGGATGTACTTTCTTTGATTAAGAACCATTCCCTCTCGAGTGCGCGTCACTTCAATGCCCAAGAAGTATTTTAGAGCACCAAGGTCCTTGATGCTGAATTTTTAGTCCAAGAACACCTTGGTTTCTTTGATCTTTTTCTCGTCATTACCCATAATAATTACGTCATCCACGTATATGAGAGCTGCTACAAAGGAATTTCTGGTTTTAAAAATGAGCAAGGAGTGATCGGCCTTCGACTCTGTGAAACCGATCTCATATAGGGATGATGTGAACTTTTGGTACCAATTCCTCGATGCTTGCTTTAGTCCGTAAAGTGATTTTCTGAGATGACACACCTTGTTCTCCTTGCCTTTCTCGAAACCCTGTGGAATTCTCATGTAGACTTCCTCATTTAATTCTCCGTGCAAGAAGGCGTTTTTAACGTCGAGTTGATTGATTATCCAGTTCCTCTTAGTGGCCAAGGCCAAGAGGGTTCGGACAGTCACAAGTTTTGCGACTGGAGCGAAAGTATCGTGAAAATCAATCCCTTCCATTTGGGTGAACCCCTTTGCCACCAACCTTGCTTTGTATCTTTCGATCTCCCCAGTCGGTTTATTCTTTATTTTGTATACCCACTTCGAGTCTATGGCATGCTTTCCCTTTGGAAAATCTTCAAGAGTCCATGTGCCGTTTTGTTCGAGAGCATGTACTTCTTTCTTCATCGCTTCTCTCCAATTCGCATCCTGCACAGCTTGATTAAAGGTTTTGGCTCATCGTTTGATCTGATGGCAGCTAAAAAAGCTTTGTGAGAGTTAGTGAACTTTCTGTAAGATATAAAATTGGCTATTGAGTGTACCGTAGAGGGATCTTGATTGGCGACGGGTAATGCATGGTCTAAAGATGGTGGAAGGTCGACGAGATAGTTGTTGAGGCGTGCCGGTCGGGCCCTGTTTCTTCTTTCCCGAGCAGGTCCATGACTTTCAGGATTAATAGTTTCTGTTTCTTCCCTTTGTGCTTGCATCTCACTTGTCTCCTCAACCCCATTATTGTCACGACCTTGCATCGACAAGTCACCTATATGCATGTCTTGGGTTTCATTGCTTGGTTCAAAAACTGTTTGCTCTCTTGGACCATTCCTGTCATTTTCAAATTGCTCCTTGTCAATCTGAATTTTATTTTGCCATGTCAGAAGATTGAAAATCTCGGGTTCCTCATCTTCAACATAGCTCTTTGCTTTCTCATATGGGTAGACATTTTCAACGAACCTCACATCTCTAGATATCACCACCTTCTTGTTCTTAATGTCAAGGACTTTATATCCCTTTGTTCCGCGTGGGTAACCCAAGAAGATTCCTGGTCTCCCCCTCACCTCGAACTTGTCACCTCCCGTCTCGGTACTACGATAGTAGTCGAGACATCCAAAAACTTTCATGTGGCCATAGTCCGGTTTTTTATTGTATATCACCTCATAAGGGGTCTTGTTTCCAAGAGTTTTGGAAGGGAGTCTATTTATGATGTGGGCTGCCGTCAAGATACACTCACCCCAGAAGGTTGATGGTAATTTTGCCTCAAACTTTAATGCTCTCGCTGTCTCGAGCAAGTGTCGATGCTTTCGCTAGACCACCCCATTTTGTTGTGGGGTGTGAGGACAAGTAGTTTCAAGAAGAATCCCGTTTTCAGTGTAGAAATTCACCATTCGATTAGACGTGAATTCCTCCCCCCCCCCCC
>MCJB01041112.1:20927-41388 GCA_002018475.1 Nicotiana obtusifolia | reverse complement strand
AAGCCTATTAGACAATCACTAGCCTCTGATTTGTGCTTTAATAGGAAAACCCAAACTGATCGGCTAAAATCGTCCACAATAGTCAAAAAATAGTTTGCCCGAGTTAATGAAGGCGTTCGATACTTTCCCCATATATCACAATGCACAAGTTCAAAACATTCCTTCGATTTGATACAGTTAATGGGAAAAGGCAGTCTGGCAAACTTTGCTTTCAAACATGAGTCACAATTCACACTGTTTATTTTTGAAGAAATAAAATCAAGACACGAAAGTTTACTATGAGAAGCATGCCCCAAACGCTTGTGCCATTCTTCACTTGTAGTATTCAAAGCCATCCTCTCGGTTCCCACTTCCTTTATCTGATAAAGACCATGATCGCATTTACCCATCCCAATCAATTTCCTCGAGTTCAAGTCCTGCATTACAAAGAAATCCGGAAAGAACGTTACGGCACATTTAAGGTCCTTTGTTAACCGAGTTAACGGACAAAAGACTACAAGTGAAATCAGGAACATATAGCACGTCTCGAACTTTAGTTCCATTTGGCAAAGTACACACTCCCTTTCCCTTTACAGGTATAGAATCTCCATTGGGAAAGGTCACGGGCAGCTCTCGCGACGCTATTATGTCGCCACTAAACAGATTAGATTTGTGGGTTACGTGCTCGGTGCAACCCGAGTCAACAACCCATTTGTTACCTTCATCAAATCTACCTGCCATGTTTGCCATTGGTTGAGTGGTTTCGGCATTCGATGGTCCTTTAGCAGCGAACATATTTAAGAACTGCTTATATTGCTCGTTGCTCCAGCCGGTAATCAGACTTTCTTCACCATCGATATGCCTGCTGGTCACTCCTTCATGCTCTGTTTCGATGAACGCAGCCTTCAATTTTCCTTTATCAGTCTTTCCCTTTCCAGGCCACCATTCTGGGTACCCAATACGCTTGAAGCATCCATCACGGTTATGCCGTCTTTCTTACAAAAATCACAGTGTTCCGTCTTGTCTCTTATTGTTTTCCTGCCATTTCTCGCCCCGGTTGTATTTTGAGTGTTAGTGGCTTCATCACGTTTCATAAAGGCCTGAAATGCAGCGGTCTCGGCAGTAGCTTTCTTCCCCGTCGAGACTGCCCTCTGTTGCTCGTCTTCTGCCACAAGATGGTAGGCTACTCCCAAAGCTGGGATGGGTTTCATAGCGAGTATCTGAGTTCTGATTGTCGAGAAGTCACTGTCTAATCCCAGTAAAAACTCGTACAGCCTTTCCTTGTCTCTTATTTCTGCTAACGTTTTGCTGATGCCACATTCGCAACCCGCACAAGAGCATTTTGGGGTTGAGAAAACTGACGCTATTTCATCCCATAACACCCTTAGCTTTGTGTAGTAGGCGGAGACGGAGAGTCCGTCTTGTTTAGTCGTGGTGAGAAGTTGTTTTAATTCGTAAGCCCTGGGTGCCCTCTCCTTCCCGAAGCGCTCACGCAAGTCATTTCAGATTTCTTCCGCGGTGTTAGCGTATTTCACGCTCACCCTAATGTCCCTTTCCATGGCCGTCGTGAGCCATCCTTTAATCATTGCATCGCAACGTAACCATGCCATGTAATTAGCATGAGTCTTTTCTGGTTTCTTGAGTGTTCCATCGACAAATCCGATCTTGTTTTTCGCGAAGAGGAAGTTCTCCATTTCTTGATTCCAATCGAGATAATTGTTATCATTCAAGGCATCATTTACATGCATTTGCCTTGGATAATCTGAAGGGTGGAGGTAGATGGTGAGCTGTGGTCAGAGGCTTCATTTTTGGGTCTGTTGTTGTCTTCGTCGCCGGCTATGCTGGAGCAGTCGACAGCCTTTAGGATCTGTTTTTCAGCGAGCAGTATGTGGCCTGCTCTGATACCATTTGGAATTTGAAATTAATCTTTCTTTTCTTAATACATCTCAGAAAGGATACATGGGGTTATATACAAAAAGATCAATAAACAGAAGGCTAAAAATAAGGCAAAGAATATGCAAAAAAATAAGGGCAAAAAAATAAGGGATATGATTGAGAGATGATTGAGCTATGATTGAGATATGATCGAGAAATCAAATCCCTTCCTATAGATAGTAAATAGAGTTTGTCCATCAAGTTACTAAGAAACTTGATGTGAAGTGCTTTTTTACTGGTGTGAAATGCTTTCGGTATAAACACAGTAGATATGAACTTCTGAGTTTGTATTGATATGGCAGTTTCACATCTATGATCCTTATTGACCATGATGTAGGTTAGTCTTGTCGACAGTTTAACTATTTACTGCTTCAGGTTGTGCAGAAGCAATAGGTAGTTCCGCTGCAGAGTATTAAGTACTGATCTTGCTTCTTCAGATGCAAAAGGAGTCAGTAAAATGAACTAGACCACCATATAGTTCCATCATGTATCTTTTAAGTTCCCTTTACTTACAATTTGGAAGAATGCTCAGGTGAGAAGTCTCCCGTTACTTGGTACATTATAAGTTCAACAAAACTTCTAGAAGCTCCTCTGTCGAGGGATAAAAAAAACTACATATATAAGTACCAAAAATGATGTTACTGTAAAGAGCGAACATGTAGCCATACTTACTGTCTAGAATTCTTTAGTCACTGCTGAAATTCTTGCAGGAAAACGTCGTCATATGGCTGAGCATTTCCTTCATTCTATCAACTGAACTGCAGCAATAGCTGGTATTGCATCTCTTAATTTTTGAGTAAGAGCTACACGAACTGTCATCACAGAAGCTGCTGGTCCACTCAGTCGAACCTTAACAATGTAGTCAGTAATCTGAACAAGCTCAAGTTCTCCACCTCCTGCTCCTACCAGATATGGTCTAATCTCTCCAAGAAGCTGATATCATTGGAAATATTGCATTAGTTTAGTGTTTAAATACTACTCAGAACAAGCTAAGAGTAATTACAAATGTTAATAAATTATTGGAAATAAATCTCAAAGGCCATGTGTCTTGTACCTTCTCAATATTTTCCTCATTTAACTCAAGGCCAGTCTCAGAGTCCTGAATCTGCTCTACTTCCATTATTTCAGGGATTTTGTCCCGAAGGCGAGTTTCAATTCCCATTTTAAGTGTCATTGTTGAACTTGGACAAGATCCACATGCTCCCTGAAGCTTAAGAATTACAACTAGGCCATCGATCTCATGTAGTACAACATTCCCTCCATCTGCCATTAGGCCTGGTCTGACTTCATCTAGAACCTTCTCAACATTTTCCTCGGTTAGTGGAAGGACACAACTTGGTGACACTACAATACCTACAGTATCGACAAACAAAATGGATAAAATATGACGACTAGTTTAGGTACATTAGTAAATCGAACAGGATTATACGACAATACTACAACTCCATGGAACAGAGTAATTACTAACACATAACAATTTCAGACGATGCATCGCGAAAAATAAGATCTTAGTAAGATAGATTAAGACAAGAAATGATGTAAGTTAGTTCATAATTTCATTGGATTCTGAAGGCAAAAATTACAAAGAAGATACTAGGAATTCAAAGAACATTACTGAGCTGATAGCTCTGAATCAAATAAAAGGCAAAAATGAAGGCATGTATTTCCTGTTTAAAGTGTGGAAGTGTTTCAGTAGTGGTAGTAACTTCAGCCGAAAAAGCAACAAGACAGTCAGCTGCCTCTAAATTTAAACAAGCAATAAAAACCAAATGAGATGAATCAGCATCATTTACCTGCATTATTTCTTCTTTTACCAGTTTGATTAAGCCCAAGGAATCGTCTAACATGAAATTGACCTCTTTGAAAAGAACTTTGCTTTGACGAAAATGGAGTGCCCTGTGAAACACAGTTCTATGAAGAGATATTGACATCAACATTACGTCAAGGAAAATACAGAAAATTTCTCCAGACACACACACAATTTAACAATGTAATCAGAAACACAAAATTGTGGAAACAAGGAGAACAATTTTATATCAAAACACGTCCATTGGATAAATATGTTTTGTAAGTTAGAGTTGAGAATTCTAGCTTCCTTGATTAACGCAACCACAGAAGAATCTCATTATGTAGAGAAGAATTTACATACATAAGTGTACAAGTACAAAATTGTGTCTGAAACTAAATTAAGGTAACAGTATTCTAAGATATGCTTAACACGACATTCATCTTATAACACGAGTTAACAAGATATGTTTGATATTACTCTTAACAAACAGAACAGTGGTAATACCTTTGGAAAGGAAGTCGAGGCAGGAGAGAATCGTTCTGATGAATGGCTAGCTGATGATGACACAGTGGGTTTGAGACCTTGCGTTTGGGTTGAGATTGCAAACATTATGTACTCAAAGTATCACCAAGTGTGAGGGCTCATTTTTCTTGAGTATATTCCTGGAGTAGTACATGGTTCCAACTGAGTTAGAACTAGAACTAGAACTTACCTAGGAGGAAAAGACAACCATGATTACCAAGAAATTAACAACAACAACAACAATCGTGGTGAGTGATGGGGAAAAGTGAGTACCTGGTACGATCAGTCAACCAAATTAAGAAGCAATGGAGTTTCGAATCCGATTGTCATTGTAAGGTGTAGGTAAGGCAGTTATTTAGAGGGAATGGATGTGGTTTGGACACGCTTTCACTTACCATTTGCTCATCCGTCTTTCCACCTTCACTTTCTTTTTTCCTTTCCTTTCTTATCCAAAAGGTTAGGATGAGACCTTATTGTTTCACGATAATAACAAAGTTCTTTTGGCTTTTGTAGCGAACAAATACGGAGCAGTTAGTCACTCAAAACCCACAACTATATGGGAATCATCCCTTAACTCTAGGAAATATGGAGAATTATGGTGTGTCAGTCAAGATAGCTAAAGGCTAAAGCTCGAGAAAGATCTCAAGCGTGGATCTGAAAATTACAACTCAACCAAATTTTTGATTGGAGAAAAATATCTTTACAAAAGAAAATTTTAGTTTTCGGAAATTGTGGTTCTTTTTAAGATTTGTGAGTGTTGTGTGAGTGAAAAAAAATTCCAATAAAAAACGCTCTGAAAGTCCTTCGTTGAACTTTTTTTTTCAAGAAAGTTAATATTAGAACTTTTTGAAAACAAATTAAATAGCCATATTTTCACAAAGTTTTCAAAGGAAACTTCTCCTCAACTTATTTGTTTCTTTGGTACATTGAAAAATAATACCAAAATAAAAAAATTTAATTTTTTTATAAGTTACATTGCTTAAATCAGTCAAAATCGCTTCTCAACCTACTTAAAATGATAGTGGATTAAACCAAATTACTTCTACACAAATATGTGAATTTATGCTATTCTCCGCAAAGCTTAAGCTCTGCTTCAATGGAGATCGAGAGAAATGAGCGAGAGGGAGATGATCAATTGAGCTAGAATATTTGAAAAATAGAAGAGCTTAATTCTCATTATCCTTGTATCTGTATTTATACAAAATGCTAACTGCCTATAACTAACTAACAACTAGCGTATAACTGTTTGACTTGCGTGCCTTGTTATTTGACACGTGGCACTAGGCTTCTAGGAAGATGACATCTTGGACCTAATGAAGTGGGCTCATCACTTATAGCTCAATTAACGGGCTAACTCAATGGATTTGGACTTATTTATTTAATTCATATATATATTTAACTTATATAACTAATCCAATCATATTATCGCAATAAATTTATTTGAACTAATATATCTTGAATTTAAAAATATAGTCCAAATAATCTTATGGATCTAAATCCAATAAAATTTTGTTGCCCACAAATGTCCCTACTTCAAGACTTGTCAAAATATCAACTTATTGACTTTTAAATGACGAGGCTTGAAGTACCATGCTTAAACGATTGAGCAACTCGCACGTTGCTTGTCATACGGATGAAAAGCTATAAATTTTCAAGCTTTCCAACCTGAACTTTTTTTTTTCTTTTAATCTATAATCCGTGCCAAGACTTTAATTTATAATCAACTAATCCATGTGAGCAAATAGCATAGTGAGAGATAAGCTCATGTTAGACAAAGTAAGTCATGGCAACTTTAAGTTAAGTCTGCCACGTAGTTAAGGTCAAGTGATCAAAGACTACAAAGAATATTATTTTAATATTACATTTGGTCTCCAAATGTGCTTCATTTGCAAAGAATTGACGCAAATCAACGTGAAAGAATTTGCAAGTGGTTTCTGCATTAAGTTTGGACACCTTCGACGGCGTCTTGTCCTCCAGCCTTACGTGGCTTAAACAATTAAACTAGGAAGCTATTTGATTCCTTCTTGAAGTTTGCCGATCACACCTTACTCAGACAAACTGTAGCTATCGCCTGAGCACTGATTGCATATCGGCAAAGGATCTTCAACGCCATTTTTCAACACCTATATAAAGTCATGTGCTCATGTTTATTTAGCATAAACCTGCGGCATCAGGAAGCTATTTTGAGTTTACTTCTTTGACGATTAAGAAGCACTGTTGGCATGGTAACTTATGTGCTTTTTTTTTCTTTGTTGTTTTTTTTTTTTCTAGCCTTTTTTTGTAGGTCAAACAGAGCCAGGAAAGTTCTTATCAAGGGATAATCAATGCATGAAGACAGTAATCCTAGGGTATGAAGAGATGGATACTTATCATAGCCCGAATATTGAAGAAATTACTCTCAGGTTGTGAAGAGATGGATATTCATCGCCGTTCGAATATAGGAGAGATTACTCTCAAGGTGGCCCGAATATCGGAGAGATTACTCTCAAGGTGGCCCGAATATCGAGGAGATTACTCTTAAGGTGGCCCGATATCAGAGAGATTATTCTCAAGGTGTGAAGGGATGGATACTCATCCTTGTTCGAATATCAGAGAGATTACTCTCAAGGTGGCCTGAAAATCAGAGAGAATACTCTCAGGGTGGCCCGAATATCGGAGAGATTACTTTCAAAG
Source organism: Nicotiana obtusifolia (assembly GCA_002018475.1). Lineage (NCBI taxonomy): Eukaryota > Viridiplantae > Streptophyta > Magnoliopsida > Solanales > Solanaceae > Nicotiana > Nicotiana obtusifolia. The sequence goes on along the minus strand of MCJB01041112.1, from coordinate 34,490 downwards.
TGGCCCGAATATTGGAGATATTACTCTGGTGATGTGAAGGGATGGATACTCATCCCTGCCCAAAGACCGGAGGCCATTTCAAGATGCAAAAGTTCATACGACATATCGAAGTACAAGTCCATGGCAATAAATAGATAGACAAATCCTCAACATCATATGAAGGACAAATCCATGGCAGTATATAGAAGGGTAAATCCATAAAGAGGCCAACTTAAGGTGCAAAGGGACTTAAACGTCCACCTTAAGATTGGAAAGTATAGTTCCTTCTAAGGAAAAACCTACGAAGAGGCCAACGTAAGGTGCAAATTGACTTTAATATCCACCTTAAGATTGAAAAATTAGAAGGTTTCAACTCGAAGACTTGGTGGACTTGATGACATCAAATTGAACACTTGCAGACTTTGCAGAATTCAACTTAAGGAGTGACAAACTTGAAGATTTGATGGGCTTGAAGATTTGACGGACTTTGACGTTTCAACCTGAAGACTTGGAGGGCTTAATTATTTCAACTTGAAGATCGGCGAGTTTGAGGACTTCAACTTGAAGACTGAAAAACTTGAAGACTTCAACTTAAAAACTTGGAGGGCTTAAATATTTCAACTTGAAGACCGAAGAACTTGAAGACCGAGACTTAAAGACTTTGACGTTTCAACCTGAAGACTTGGAGGGCTTAATTATTTCAACTTGAAGACTGGCGAGTTTGAGGACTTCAACTTGAAGACTGAAACTTAAAAACTTGGAGGGCTTAAATATTTCAACTTGAAGACCGAAAGACTTAAAGATTTGGCGAACATGAAGACATAATGAACCCCTGGGCTTACCATGGAGGCTTGCTCCCTCTAAATCATATGAGATCCAAGATTCAACAGAAGAATGATATTTCAGCCCAATTTTCAACTGCTGGTTGAATGAATTACTTCCATCATACTTTATTTGGACAACTATCGGGGGAATATGTATCTTTTGAACTTATGTGACTAAACTTAAAATGAAACTCTAAGCTCCCTATGTACCTCAGTGAAGAGGATCAAGTCATACTGTAGTTCAGAATGGGTGAAGGTTTTTTTTTTAAGTCCTAACTTTTGCGTAGGCAGCCTCTTTCGAGGTTTTCAACCTAGCAGACTTTTTTTTTAGGTTGGACATACACAGTTTAGACTTGATCAACTTTAAATTACTTTGCAACTAAAAGTTCAGCTCGAATTTTAAGAGCTTTGTGACTTGAAGATTTAGCTCAAAGTTGAAGAGCTTTGCAACTTGAAGTTTGGATCGAATTTGAAGAGCTTTGTGACTTGAAGATTTAGCTCGACTTCGAAGAGCTTTCAACTTGAGTCTTTGCTCGAATTTGAAGATCTTTGCGACTTGAACATGTTTCTTGAATATTGAAAGAGGTTTACAACTTGAAGACTTTGCTCGAATTTGAGGAGTTTTACATCTTAAAGATTTAGTTCAAATTTGGAGGGTTTCGTGACATACAACATATGCTCATGTGCTAAGAAGCATTATAACATGCAGTTTAAGCTCGTGCGTTGAGGAGCATTACAACTTGCAGTTTAAGTTTGTGTGTTGAGGAGCATTATAACTTGCAGTTTAAGCTCGTGCATTGAGAAGCATTGTAACTTGCAGTTTAGGCTTGTGTGTTGAGGATCATTATAACTTGCAGTTTAGGCTCGTGCATTGAGGAGCATTATAACTTGCAGTTTGGGCGCGTGCTTTGAGGAGCATTATAACTTGCAGTTTAGGCTCGTGCGTGGAGGAGCGTTACGACTTGCAGTTTAGGCTCATACATCTAGGAGCATTGCTACATGCATGGACTCTTCAATTTCATCTTCGGATGAATACTTGCCCCCATTTTTAGCATCCTCTGCTTGTATTTCATAATGAGGTTCAAAGCCAGGAAACCTTTGATATCCACTTATAGCCATACTCATTTCCAGATCTTGTGCACGAGTTGCTAGTTCTTCAAATATGTTGGGCTTTATGCCTTGTAAGATATAGCAAAGACTCCAATGCATGCCTTGAATGCACATTTCGATGCTAGAAGTTTCGCTAAGTTGATCTTTGCAGTTGAGGCTTAAGCTCCTGCAGCAGTTGATGAAGTCAATAACTGACTCATCATTTTCTTGATGAGTGTTTGTAAGTTCGATCATGCTTATGATGCGTCTTGTGCTATAGAAATGATTGAGAAACTCTTGCTCCAACTGCTCCCAACTATTGATAGAATCAAGTTCGAGATCTGTGTACCAATCGAATACATTATCTTTGAGAGAACGAACAAACCGTTTGATAAGATAATCACCTTACGTTCCAGCACTGTTGCAAGTTTCAACAAAGTGCGCTACATGTTGTTTTGGATTTCCCTTGCCATCGAATTGTTGCAATTTAGGAGGTTGATAACCAACATGCATCTTCACGTTATCAATTCTCTGCATATACGACATTGCATATGTGACAGATAATTTGGATGATGAGTCAGGCTTATCTTGGATAGCCTCCATGATGAAGTCATTTAATTTCTCAACGGGAATCAGACCTTCGACGGAGACGTGGATCTCCTTGGCTGTCATTGCTTGCTTTTCTAAGAGTCTCCTTTTTCTTGTGACCTTTGAAAATTTAAAGGTGTTTGTGTGGATTCTCCTTCTACCATGCTATCCAATTTGTTTGTTAACTTGGAAAGTTTAGCATCTTGATCATGCATGCACTTTGATAATCCTTCAACTGCTTTCGTCAAATTTGCAAGTTGTTCTTCTATGGTAGAAGCTTCAATAACCATTGCTTGCATGAGTGACATAGAGGATGAAGAATGATATAGGTCGTTATTGGGATAGAGCTCAGGGGTCGCATTAATGGAGGCTATAGTAGATCCAGCGCTCAATTCATCATTGGCTTGCATGAAGGGTTTCTTGGACTTAGATAAACTAATTTGGGAAAGAACCTTTTCAATCACTTTGGCAACGTCGTTCCCTTTTTAGGTCGTGCTTACAGAAGATCTCACTCCTTTTGAGGATGAAGATCCCAAAATAGGGGTTGATACGGACTACAGTTGGAGCGCTTGTTGTTCTGAAGAGCTTGATTTGCTCCTTGTAACTGGCTTAAAGCTTTCAAAGGTAACATCAAGTATACTTTCCACATTAGCTAGAACTTGGAATTAGCAACCTTAATGGAAGTTGATCTGGAGTTGATTTTCTGTGAAGCCATTTCGATGTTCTTGAACTTTGGTGATTAAAAAGTTGAGATGAGAGGTAGAGATTGTCCCACTGGGCATGCTAGAATTTGTAGACAATAAATTGCGTCAGAAAAATAAAATATAGATCAAAAAATACTGAAACAATCGTAGTATTTTATTTCAAATATTTGAGTGTCACAATCTCTATGAATCCTCTGGTTACTTTTTCAATATAAATTCAAGGGCCTTTGAGCTTGATCTTGAATTTGAATTTGATTTATCCGTCGCGAACGCTTTGATTGTTGCCACAAATTTTATCACGAACAAGTAGCCTTGATCTTGAATTCGTTCTTGATCTTGAATACTTGAAATTTGTGTTAAAGTGCTCGAATGTTTGAACACTTGCAGTTTGTAGAGAATTATCGCCTTTGATCCACGAGCTCCCTTGTGTCTTCTTGTTATAACTTCTGCTCCCATTTTCTGGGTTATGAAGACCTCTATTTATAATTGTGGGAGGGAAGAGTTATGGTAAACAAACTCTTTCCGACCAATCAGACTGAAGCGTGACAGGTCCGCATTTGATTTTCCAGAACATGTCACTTGCACATGTGGCACGATTTAATTGGCCTTTTAACATGCCTTGTCATTTTGACACGTGGCATGATTCTAGTGGCTCTTCTGTTTGACTTGGCGTGCCTTGTCATTTTGACACGTGGCACTGGGCCTCTAGGAAGATGATATCTTGGGCCTAATGAAGTGGGCTCATCACTTATAGCCCAATTAAACGGGTTAACCAAATGGATTTGGACTTATTTATTTAATCTATGCATATTGGACTTATATAACTAATCCAACCATATTAGCCTAATAAATTTGTTTGAACTAATAGATCTTGAATTTGAAAATATAATCCAAATAATCTTTGTTTCTTGGACTTCTAGTAGATAAGTAAGTTCCCATGTTTGAAAATGAAGCATGTGACTGACTTTATAGTGTTAGGACATGATGCCCAATCAGCATCACAATATGCACTCAATGTGTTGTTCCTCTCACTGCTCATCATTAAACCCATGCCTGGTTCCTTTTTACATATCTCACAATTCTCAAGGCTGCCTCCCAGTGACTGTTGTTGCTCCCAAATGCACACGCAAGTATACATGGTCGACAAGTAATATAGGATTGTAAATCCAGATATCGTACCCACAAGGACTTGTGATTTACTATCAACTAAATTAAAACTCAAGCAATTAATCTATTCAAGCGATTCCTAAAATATGAATATTTTAGGAATATGTCGGCAAGCTTAGATGAAAATTCAATGGGAGAAAATATTCTAGAGCTATGGGTTAGCTAAGAATCCCGTTGAATTTTTCACTTAAATTGTCTAATTAATTTATCTGGTTTATTGATTACAAGGTTAATATTACTCGTAGTATTCTCCCGAAGTACAACTCGCGTATTCAAGCTAACCTAACACCTATATTCCTGTGGAATTAGGATTAACAAGAACTCATTAATAATTCCAGTATAATAACCAAGCAAGGCGATAAGGTATATCTCTATCCTAACTGAAAGTCCGTTCCCGATGCTTGAGTTCAAGATCTTCTTTACTCAATCTTATATGCAATCTAGAGTTCTCTCTCCCGAGTTCAATCCTAGATTCGTAGATAGTATTCGATTGGTAATCAAGCAATCAAATAATTAAGCGCAAGATTGAATAAATAAACTAGTATGATAAAATAATAAGAGCAATTCAAGTTTCAAACTACAACGTTCATGTAGCACCCCACAACTCTAGAACTAATGGCAATTAGGACACAGGTAGCACCCTACGCTCCCTGTGGAGCTACAAATGGCCATTTTCCAATTTTGCTCCTTTTTGGCTCTAATCTCGCACCTTTCGCCCCATATTGCCTCCGGATGATTCCTACACATAAAAACACTAGGAATTAGAATAAATCAATACATTTTACATTCAAAATCTATGAAACACGAGTAAAATGTGAGGCGATATACACATAAATATATATATACTTTAAGCTAAATATTAATACCCCACACTTAGACCCTTGATCGTCCTCGAGAAATGAGACTATCGACTACACCCCAATAACGTACACATCTCAGTAGAGAGGAGCACTTCAAATTTTAACCATACACTCTACCCTTGACTATGATCGATACGGCAATCAAGCATGAACATACAAATTTCACATTCTTCCCCTTACAAACATTCCCAAGTATAAACATTTCAATTCAATCAATTCAAACAACCTATCTATAACCACCCTACCTCAAGAGCATACTAGTTACCACTAAGCACCCTCAACTCGTGCACTCACCCGACAAGAGAAGTTTACAACATTACCAATCTTTCATGAGATCATGTGCCCTCACCAATAAACAAAAGAGTGAATATAGAATAGTCCACATGTTCAAGTATGCCTTTGAACATAATTTAAGGACATCACACAATTGAAAAAAATTCACTCCCTCTTATAAAGAATTTCATGTGCATCTCGTGGTCGTACCATAAGCTTGCCCGTAGTGTACATCTATACTATTCTAAGCTAGCCAAATCTAGGATCAATTATGACTTTAAGGTTGTAATGTAGGCTAAGGGACGAGTAGGATACATTTAGGAATAATTACTAACCCTCCTAAGCACTTTAATACACTACACTCATAAATCGAGCACACATTCTTCTCAACCAATTCACTCGCCACAAACCATATACAACATAGCCTCTTTTTTTAGTTAAGCACTTCTATACTACCACTAGCGCGAATTAGTAAGATTAGGAGGTGTGTGTTTCTCTACATTATTTGAACTATTATTTTTATTTTCTCCATTTTTTCTTTTTCTCTTTTGTTTCCTACACATTCTCCATACATTAAGGTTCATTGGCTAGTGACCTTTTTTCACAACTTTAGTGCACCTTAAGGGCCCTTCCATGGTTCCATTCAAAAGCTAATCCTCAATCTCCCACCTTATTTCTTTTAGCGACTAAGTGCCTTAGAATGTAAAGGTTCAAAAATCTCAAATTAGGAACAAAATAGGGATATGACTTGTAATGTGGGTGCCAAGGGAAAGGTCTATAGGCTCAAAGGGGCTAGCAACGAAATTTTTTATTTTTAAGTGACAAGCACATCTATGATCAAGCAAGAAATTCCTACGTCATCTCCTAGACTAGCACAAATTAATGATTTCGCTTCGATTAACACACGGGACAAGTTCTCGACTACACAGGATAGCACAGAAGATCATAAATCCTCACACACACATTGCACATGACTTAATCAGGACAGTTCTGTTCAACTCTCAAGTCAAGCAAGCACATATAGATGAATAATTTTAAGCAATATTGCAGTATCTGGCATACAAGTCAAACAATCGAGAAAAGACGTCATAGAGTAGGCTATTTATTTTACTCAAGCATCAGAATTCAAATCAAATGTACGGGGAGACAGAGCACATGCCATAGCCTAATGTGCCAGCACCAAGCACGTTAATAGGTACCTCAGAGCAACTCAGTTTATTCCTAACCTACTCCTAAAAAAATAAAGTACCCGGTTCGAGCTACACCCTTGGAAAAGAACCGGTGCCCAAAGAAAAACCAAGGGATCCTACCTAACTATCCTAAAAAAAAATCTTTTTGGTAATTTTTAATCAGACTTTAATCCCTCAAGAATATTATCCAAAAGATCCATCGTTGGAAAGAGTTCGAGATTTTTCTGTTTTTTTTTCTTTTCTCAATTTTTGTTTTTTTATTATTTATTTTTTTTAATTACAAAAATCACTACACTAAGAAAGAATACTACAATTAAGCTAGGATAGCATAGAAAATCATCCAGACAATCTCCTCACCCCACACTTAAAATTGTGCAATCTCCTCAATGCACATAATATATAATAAGAGCATAAAAGAGACTCCTTGGTAGGCCAAAGGCCAAAGTATTAGCAGCTCACAGGATACTCAGACTTCTCCAAGTATGATCCTTTGTGCGGGCACTCCACACTTAATTCTAACCATCGCTTTTGCACATGCCTAATGGCTTTGACCCCATGCTTCTACTCTTATGAAACACAAAAAGAAAAATACAAAATAATACAATAATAAATTAAAAAATAAACAAAATAAAAAGAAATAGTAGAATTGGGTTGCCTCCTAACAGGCGCTTGATTTAACGTCGCGGCACGACTTCATTACTTTCACCACTTTTTCTTCCATTTTAAGGACATAAGTTGCGCCCAATTTTGCGTCAATTTTTCTGTCATGTTCCTGAGGCGGTGGTACGAATACAAAAGAATCAAGTAAAAAATATCGCATCTTGCACTTCTTGGCTTTTAAGTGAGGGATGTCATTTTGACTCCTTTGCATCGTAAATTTCAGAATATATGCACTTTTTCCTCCTCCATTGACTCCTCCATATGCTCGAATGGATCAATTCTTGTGTCACCAACCAAACACAATGTTGAAAAGTGTTTAGAATGAGGTCCAATGCGCTCCAACTCTAGAATCGCTTCACTTTTAACATCCTCACTTTTGCACACTTCATCAACCTTGGCATCATCAATAATATTTTGATCGAATTGTTGAAACTCCTTTTTTCTCTATGCAAGCTGGCCAGTATCCACAATAGTTTGTTGTTGGGCATCAGACGCTTCAATCTTTATATTCAATTGAGCCTACAGGTCATGGATATCTGAGCCAAATTGGTCTATCTCCTGCCTGAGCTCAGTTCTTCCTTCCATCAGCTGTTCTTCCATATTTGAAAAACCATTACGGAGAAACCCATGAAATTTTATCAGTTGAGTTTGTTCCTCTAGCCAAGATTGGCTCACTATATCTGTTTCTTCAAAATTATCTTCTTGTGGGAACTCGCTCTCTTTAGCCAATTCTTTTGCCTCGGCCTTCATTTTGTGATTGCTGCACTAATTCTTTGTATATCTTTTTGATTTTCATCTTGTTGATCAGCTACTTGCCTCACCATGTCCGTAATACGGGCAACACATTCCACATCCTCCACTTCATTGCTCTTATCAAACCCACAAATATTATTAAAAAAATTATAATAAGGGCTCAGAGAAAGGTAAAAAGGATTAGGACTACCATCCCAATGGCCACCTTGACAACCACACATATTATAAAAATTCCACTCATAAGATTGAGATTCATAATTTTCCACAAATGTGATCTTCCACAATATGGACAGGTATCACCAAAATAAGAATAACCAATATTCAACCAATTCTCATTTCAAGATCCCATGTAAAAAAAAATAAATAAATAAGAACTACACTAAACTAAAATTAAAACTTGAATAGACAAAAAGTAAAAACCTAATCTACCAAAATAGTCATTGAAGTTCTCGTCAACGGCGCTAAAAACTTGTTGCTCCCAAACGCACATGCAAGTATACGTGGTCAAAAAGTAATATAGGATTTTAAGTCCAAATATCTTACCCACAGGGACTTGTGATTAACTATCAACTAAATTAAACCCAAACAATTAATCTATTCAAGCGATTCTTAAAGTATGAATATTTAACTACAACTAATATAGAGTAGCAAACTAAGAAATTAAAGAAAATATGTCGGCAAGCTTATATGCGAATTCAATGAGAGAAAATATTCTAGAGCTACGGGTTAGCTAACAATCCTGTTGAGTTTTCCACTTGAATTGTCTAATTAATTTATCTAGTTTATTGATTGACAGGGTAAATATTACTCGTAGTATTCTCTCGAAGTACTACTCGCATATTCAAGCTAACCTAACGCCTATATTCCTATAGATTAGGATAACAAGAACGCATTAATAATTTCCCGTATAATAGCCAAGCAAGACGATTAGGTATATCCCTATCCTAACCGCAAATCCTTTCCCGATGCTCGAGTTCAAGATCTTGCTCTACTCAATCTTATATGCAATCTAGAATTCTCTCTCCCAGGTTCGATCCTAGATTCGTAGATAGTATTCAATTGGTGATCAAGCAATCAAATAATTAAGCGAAAGATTGAATAAATAAACCAATATTATATAATAATAAGAGCTATTCAAGTTTGAAACCACAACGTCCATGTAGTACCCCACAACTCTAGAACTAATAATCTATGAAATTAAAGGAAGAGAAAAGAAGAAAAACTGAGAATCCTTGCTCCCGAGTGTTCTGTGCGTGTATTTTCTTCTCGTCCCCCCTCCAAAATAGTTTTAGCCTTGCTTTTATACGAGGTGATGGCGTCTTGGGTCGAAATAACCTTGTCCCAGACGAAGTAGTATACTTTCCGATCACCCAACGCCCAGGTAGCGTAAGGCACTAGCCCTGGCGCTGGGATTTTTGAGCTTCTGGAAACTGGGCCAAAGGTAGCGCCCCACGCTACCTGTGGTGCAACAAATGGCCATTATCCAATTTTGCTCCTTTTTGGATCTTATCTCGCACATTCCGCCCCATATTGCCTCTGGATTATTCCTACATATAAAAACACCAAGAATTAGCATAAATCAATACATTTCACATTCGAAATCTACGAAATACGAGTAAAATGTGAGGCGATATACATAATTTATATACTTTGAGCTAAATATCAACTGCTCTTAGGTTGCTGCATAAGTTGGCTCAATGTATGCACTCTAAAAGCTATGTCTGGCCTTGTTAGAGTAAGGTACAGAAGCTTCCCAATGAGTCTGTGGTACTTTCCTTTATCTTCTAGTAATTCATCTCCTTTCATACCTGTGATATCATCAAGCTCCTTTACTGTGAGCTTCTGATTGTATTCAAGTGGAGTTCCCATTGGCTTAGATCCACCTAGTCCCAGTTCTTCAATGAGGTCAAGACAGTACTTCCTTTGAGTCATCAGAATTCCCTTAGTCGACCTGCTAAATTCCAGCCCCAGAAAGTATTTCAGCTCACCAAGATCCTTCATCTTGAATGCTTGGTGCTACTTCTGCTTTGTTCTTTCAATCAACTGAAGATTATTACTAGTGATCAACATGTCATCAACATACACCAAAATAATGACAATGTTGACATCTTGTTTTAAGGTGAATAAGGAGTGATCAAGACTGCTTTGTATAAATTCTTGAGCCACCAGAGCTTCAGTGAGATTTATATTCCATTTTCGACTAGCTTGCTTGAACCCATAGAGGGACTTGACAAGTTTACAAACCATATGAGTCTCTCCCTTACTTGTGAAGCCCTCAGGAAGCTGCATGTATACCGCATCTGGCAAGTTACCTTGCAAGAAGGAATTATAGACATCCATCCGATGAATGTGCCACCCCTCAATAACAGCTACTGAAATTACAGATTTGGCAGTGACAATCTTAACTACCGAAGAAAATGTTTCATTATAATCAAGCCCTTCTTGTTGGTTATACCCCTTGGCCGCCAACCTAGCTTTAAACCTCTCAATATCACCATTACATTTGTATTTGACCTTGCAGACTCATTTGCAGCAAATTGGAACTTTATCCTTAGGCAAGGAAACTAATTCCAGGTGTGGTTATCCTCAAGTGCTGGGATCTCAGCCTTCATTGCCTCCACCCATCTAGCATCTTTAGAAGCCTCATGGTAGTTCTTTGGCTCCACAACAGAAGACAAGGTAGCTACAAATTATTTATAGGTAGGGGTGATGTTGGAGTATGCAACTGAATGCTGTATAGGATTGGATATAGAGGGAGAGGTGCTTGCAAGTGTTGTAACATAATTAGAAAGCCATCCTGGAGGTTTCTTAGTTCTAACTGAGTGTCTCAAGTTAGATGAAGAAGCAGGATCCAAGGTATTATGTGTTGGTATAGAAGTTGAGGTAGGGATTTCAGATGCTAGAACATTTGCTTCAACATAATCTGTCTGGTCAACAACAGGGATGGCTGGTATACTATCATGAGACTCTTCCATTGAGCCTAAGTCAGGTTGATCAAGGTTATCTGGAATATTTTGTGGAGGAATTTCTTCATAGAAATTTGAAGGATCAGCTTCCAAGGTTCCCATGTCCTGCTTCTGGCAAGTAGTTACTGCTGCAATGCCAGTGAACAAAGAAGGTTGTGAAGGTTTTCTATGATTGAAAGGAAGTATGTTTTTCTTGAAAATGACATCCTTGTTTACAAAAAAAAATTGATTAGTTTGGTCATAAAAAATGTATCCTTTGCTGACTTCTGAATAGCCCATCATCACTGTTGCAACTGCTCTGGCATCAAACTTGTCCTATACATTCACTTTCTTTGCAAAGCACATGTATCCCATTACTTTCAAATGGTCCATGGTTGGCCTTCTCTTATGAAAGATCTCATATGGAGAGCCTCCATGGACTACAGATGGCATTCTGTGTATCAGGTACACTGCAGTCAATACATAATGACCCCAGAATTTCAAAGGGATACCACCTTAAAATCTAATTCCTCTTGCAATTTCCAAGATATGTTTGTGTTTTCTCTCAACAATTCCATTTTGCTGAGGGGTATACGCACATGTCCTTTGATAAATTACACCTAGTGACTGAAAATTTGTGAGCAATTTTAATTGATGAACTCTCATCCATTGTCTAATCTTATCATTTTAACTGTTTTCCCAAACTGAGTTAGTACTAGAGAAAAGAATTTTTTGAGTATAACAATCACATCACTTTTAAATTTAAGAAAATATAACCAAGTAGTTCTTGAATGATCATCCTCAATTGTCAGAAAGAATTTATTTTCATCAAAGGTTTGTACATTGTAAAGTCCCCATACATCAATATGCAGCAAGTGAAAAATATCAGCAGTTCTACTAGTACTGTTTGGAAAGGGTAATCTTGTGTGTCTAGCTGGAGGACAAATCATACAGCTATCTAATGCCACTCTACATTCATCCTGACTTAAGCACAGAATTTATTTCATTTCTCCTACTGGTGCATGACCAAATCTCTTGTGCCACAATTCAAGATCCACCTTCTCCTTTATTCCCGTTGTTGACAGTCGATTTTGACCCTCCCTTTTAAAATTAATTTATTCACGCTTAACAATTTGCAATAAATGCTTTAGAGTTATTTTTTTTAGTAATGAATATCTATTTTTATAAATTAATTAAGTATTAGTTTCAAAATTAATTACATAGTACTAATCTTATGAAATTACAAATATATTTACTATTATAAAATAACTTTTGTATGTACATTGCATAGGTTTTATAATTTGACAAAATTACTCCTTAATTTCAAAAATTAGGCTACTTTATTAATACTTTGAAATTAGTGCTACAATTTGAAATATGCGTCATTTATAGATAATTAAAATAATTAGTAACATATAGTAATTATAATTTCATCACATTTTATTGGAATTGTTAAGTTTATTTACATTGATTTTAAAAGGTGTTTTAAAACTAAAAGGCTACAATTGTAATTCCTTAACCAAGTACAAAATGGCTATTTATTAAATTACTTTAGCCCAAATGTACAGCCCTATCCGGAAATACCGAGCCCAAGTCCACCCCTCTCTTCCAATTTGGCAGTTCAAGTAACTCTATTCGCACTAATTAGCGTTTGCCACATCACCCCCTTTACCACTCACAAACAAACACACACACACACACACACACACATCTGAATCGTTGATCCATCTGATCAACGACTCCCATTTAGTCTTTGATTTTTCTTTGATTTTTAGACCAGCCGCCCAAAGACCTCATCTCCACCGTTCAAACCTCTTAATCAAATGACCCTTAAAATTCTTTCTCAAAAAATCCTAAATGCCTGAAATCCCAGGGCCATTGATCACCAGATCCAACGGCCCGTATTCTATCTCTCAATATTAACCTAAAGACGAACCCCTATTCCCCCAAACCCTAATTCATTTTGGCCTCACCTCCCCCTTTCCTCTTCTTCTCTCTTCTGACCCGAGCATACAGACCCGTCAATCACCTGAGCTTACACAAATTCGTGCAAGGTCATGAACCCATCAAGAAATCATCCATCCTATCTTCCTTATCCCTGATTCTCGCTTAACATATCCTTTCCAATCACAAATTCAAACTGCCTAATTTCTGAAACCCTAACTTCAGAGACGGAACTTCAAATCGTCACTGATCTTTCAAATCCATGGCATGCATGGCTATTCATTTTGTTCCTGTACTCCCAGTCTTATCGTTCTTTCTATTTTCGCCTTTCAATTTCAAAACCCTAGTCGAAGAAATCAGACCCCAAAGGTGAAACATCAAACTCGCTTGTTTCTTCCTTTGTTCTTTCAAATAAGCGAGCAGAAGGTGTTAGCTGGCTTCATCATCAATATTCGACACCCAAAGGTCAAATGCAATGACCTCTGGCATTAGGGTTCTGACCGATGGTTTCTTTGTTTCAACGTTCAACGACTCACTCCATTCCAGTACACAGGTAAAATCATTACTGGATTCCCCCCCCCCCCCCC
>MCJB01041112.1:0-20907 GCA_002018475.1 Nicotiana obtusifolia | reverse complement strand
CCCCCCCCCCTGTCTTTATATTTTTCACTTGATTAGCTATCATCATCTACCGTGCATCACTCTCCACTACTGATTTTGAATTCATGAAGCCCTAGAGCATTGAATGCCACAATAAAAAGGGGTCTTTAATGTTCTTACCAACAGACAATCGAACAGAAAAACCAGAGCAAGCTAACCTCTGAACAATCATAAACACTAAAAAATTAGGGTTTCTGATAATTAGGTCTCTTATGATTTTTTCCACTATTTGCCGAGTCCTTTGTTGGTCCAAGCTTGAAGGTTTTCTGGGATCTTTGAGCAACAAAGGGAATTCGTTTGGTCTGCTGCCCTTAAGAAGGTCAACACCTTTCTTTCATTTTTATTTTGTTCGCCTCTCTAAATGATTTAGATATGTCAATGTTATGTTTAGTAGATTATAATTATGATGTATGTGTTGGATATGTTTAATAATTATGTCTTGCTAATATAATAATCCTTTATGAGTAGCCTATTCCGTTATGATTCCTTAAGTGATAATCGATTAGTTGAATGATAATTATTGATCTTTGTTCTGAGCTTTTTTACAGCCATCATACCTAAGTTTTATATATTTATGTTCAATGTAAACTTCATAGTTCTTAGTGACTTACAATGAAGTCATTCCTGTTTTATCACACATTCAAAATTTTATGAGTTTTAGAAGCTAAGTGTGCTACTTGGTAGTTATCGAAACCTGAATTTGTTCAAGACTTGTATCCCCGTCCTTTAACTTTAAGTTTGAACTTACCATGTTCAAATACTTTCTTATCTACCAGTGTTTGTTAAACTGCCTCTGAGTTATCACTATGGACCTTATTCTGTCTGATCACTATCATTGATAAACCAATCATGTTCATGTTTCCCTTTCACCAATGGTACTGTTATAATGTCCATCTCTGCATATTATTTCCCTACATTCTATGTGTTTATGATCAGGTTCATTATTTGGTCTTTAACTGATATACCATATGTCCATGTTACTTAACCAAGTTGAAAGAACCTGAATGTCTAGATGCTTTTCTTCTCTACATTTGGTACCTGTTAACTTGAGAATGACATCTAAGTTATCACTGTAATTTTTCTTATGACCATGCTCAGCTGTTGTATGCATAAAGAACTATGTTATCTGCGCCAAGATGCTTTCTTCTCATAAATCTTTAATGCATATATATTCTATACGATCAAACTATCTTCCTCTTCTTAGTGTGAGCATGACTTTGTTTGGATAGGGTCAACTAATAACTGCTGCACAACTAAGTCTGTTGTGTTCCATAACCTGTTTGAGATCTTCACACACATGTGCAATACATCCATGTTCTTAATATCTTTGAACCCCTGCTGAATTTCTGTAAAATCTGCATGCATTTATCATTAGCTTAGCCTTCATAAATAGGGTTTAAAACATACTAACATAACCAATTGATAGCTTTAGGAATTGAAGCATGGTTACTTCATACCTATATGCTGAGCTAGATTCATGTTGAGTTGAACTTGGTTGATACAATATTTTCATCTCCTTTCTCCACTTGCCTGATCAGTTTGATTCTGTAATGTGTAAAGTTCCTACACCTAATGAGCTCACTACCTCATTTATTCTGCCCATAAGCAGTTGACTGAATGCTGCTAGCCTTTGATTAATTCTATAACACCATACTCTATTTTGAACCATGCTCAGTCTTTCTTCCTATTGTTGATCTAAAACTGGATTTGACTCTCAAATCCTATTGAAGTCCTTTTGTTAATATTGTTTGAACATGGTAACTGGCTGATACTATTAGAAGCATGAACCTATTGATACCTTAGGGATACTATGTTTAAATCTGTGAGTGTATAATCATGATAAGAATTCAGTCCCATGACCTTGATTATATCTCTGAAACAATTGCTGACTATGAATCTTGGTTTAAATCTGCCTTGATGTCTTTAAGTTGCCAAGCAATATTATCAATGCCTGTTTGAATATGTTATGCCTTAGTGATTCGTTCCTGTAATAGTGTGATTATGAAACTATGTGCATTCTAAACTTAGCCCCTCTCCCTTTAGTTTTCCTTGATATGTTTCCCTATTTAGTATCATAGTAGTATGTATTCTCATGTATTATTTTTATTAAGAGGAAAGTATATATGTTGTGGTAGGTAATACTTTAGTATTTAGTTTTCATTGGAAGGGACTCATTGGCACTTAAACCCATAAGGAAAACATGTTGTTAGCGATTAACGGTGTTTGGGAGCGGATTTCGACTCTAGGTCGGGCTGCCTTCCCCGGCACAAGCATTTCCCTAGGCCTTGAGTCCCTTGGGAACTTTGAAGTGTCAGGGGATCCAAAGGGAGCATCGACCTTGAGTGGGGTTCCCTTCTTAGCTCTTAATTCATTGACACATCCAGTTCTTTAAGGGTTTAGTGTATAATGACAATGAAAGGTTTCCAATGTGAATTATTTACTAAGAAAAGCCACAACGCTAATATATAATTTCCTCCACCACATTACTCTTGTTCTTGTTTTAATTAACTACTTATATATTTGTCATGTGCATCAAAATGTTCTGTAGTTGGAGTATGTTTAATGTATTGGATATATATCTAATGACCTTCTTATTTTTTACATGTACATCTGTTTGGGCCTCTGAGTTCTTGATGAACTCATGCCCAATTCCAGCTATATTGCACCGCGTCCAAGGGTCCAAAGTCAGCTATGTTCGCTCTTCTCTACTGCTGGGCCTATCTTCTTGAGGCCCAATCCCAGAGTCCACTCCTCTTTCCCTCAACTCCTTTTATCATTATTACTGCCTCATTAATTTATGTTACTCCCTCTACTAGTTTAACATTTAGTTGTATTTGTTATATCTTTAATGTTGTTTTACCTCTCATGTATATAACACTCATATATTAGAACACATGATTTCTTTTTTCCTTTATGCTTTAGAATCATGCAAACTTAGGCAAGCCTTAAACAATATAGGATTTTTAAAAATAAAATTAGCTAAGCTATTTGTAATTTGCTCGCTAATTACTATTTTTTTTACTCACCCTTCTTCTATTTAAGGATTTTGAAATCTAGCACTTAGTGAAAAATAACTCTATTTCTAAAGGAAAAATCAGATTTCAACTTCATTTTCTCGAAAGAAAAATCAGAACTTCAGAAAATCATCGCCTTTAAGGAATTTCCAGCAAATGGCTCTTTCTTTGAAAATCCTTCAAATCTAAGGTAAATTCTAGATATGCTTTCTCACAAATATCCTTTTAGCATTATGTAAATAACCATCCCCCAAATCAAAGTGTTTTCATAACTCAATCATGCTTATAAAATTTTGACCACTTATCTGCCAATTTTAAAACTCTTTTAACATCTCTTATGAACCCTTTCATAAATTCATATCCCTTTAGGACTCCACATTGTTTCTCTCGATATCATCCTTAGGTATACAACAAGCAGCCTTTCTTATTATTAATCAAAGCATTTTACAAATAAGTGACCCCAAACTTAGTCTAAATCCTATGGAACCACCTCAGGTAGATTTTAAGGGGTGCCTAACACCTTCCCGGTAGAATATAAGAACCCTTACCCATAGTCTCACCGGTTAGAAGACCCGTAAAGAACATGGCTTAGTAAATTAAATAGGTACCCTAGTATACCTTCAAATATTAGGTGGCGACTCTCTTTCATCAACAACAGAGAAATCACAAGTTGAATCTTGTCTTGACTAGTACAAAATAGGGTGCAACACCTGGTAATCCTCTATTTTTCGCTGTGTTATTCTTTGTAGCGTTATGATGGAACAAGTAGAGACCTTAACTTTCCTTACCAATCCCCTTCACCATTTTACTGTAGAGGTCTTGGAATATGCAGAAATATGTAAAGAAGCACATTGAGCATCGTAAATCCTTTTTTAGCTTAGATACCGATAAAAGATTATACCTAAATTCTGGTATATATAGAACATTCTTTATTTCATCCTTATCTATCAGCCTACATGAACTAGTGTGTGTTACTATTGTGATCTGCCTATTTGGCAATTGTACTCTCTTCTTGTTAATGTCATTACTTCTGATTTTAGTGTTCAACATACTTAAATTAGATACTACATGGTATGTTGCCCCAGTGTCAATTATTCACTTCCTTATCTCTGAGTTTCTTAAGAAAGAAGTAACATTACCTGCCATGTTAGCTAGACCATTACCACTTGAACTTTCTACAGTATTATCCTTGATGAGCATTTTTAGAATCAGTGTGCATTGCTCAGGTGTGAAGTAAGGTCCTGTGATGTTCTTAGTCATGTTGATCTTGTCATTACCACCAATTTTGCCTGCTCTTGTGCCCCTGTGACCTGTACTCCTCCATTGTGGTATTGTGTGCAGCTGTGACTGTGGGCTTCCTTTTGTATTTTGTATCTACAGGGTAACCTATTAGCTTGTAACATCTCTCACGTGTGTGCTCTTTGAGTTTGCAATAGTCACAATACAGATTATAATTTTTCTTTCCTCTTTGTGCGGGTCCATTTCCTCTAGCTGTCATCAATGATGTTGCCTCTCCCATTTCAGTTAAAGGCAATGCATTTTTTATGTTCCTCTGGCTTTCCTTCTCTATCAACATTGAGTATGCCTTGTTGATTGAAGGTACTGGGACCATTATTAAGAGCTGACTACTTGCTTGCTCATAGGCTTCGTTAAGTCCCATTAGAAATTGCAAAAGCTTCAATCTCTCCATAAAGGTTACAAACTCACGAGACTTAGCATAATCACAACCATGAATTGGGGCTAAGCTATCAACTTCAGCCCAGAGTAAACACATCTTAGAGAAATAGCTAGAAATTGAACTTGTTCCTTGATTGATGGTAGCAATCTCCTTGTGAATTTGAAAGATTCTAGAACAATCAATTTTGTCAAGTCTCTCTTTCAAATTCTCGCATACTGATGCTGCATTTGTGGAATACACTATCCCACTGCACAATTCCGTCGACCCGTAGTTCATAATCCATTATAGGACAATGGCAGTACATCTCTCTCACAAATCGACCGAATTTGGACCAAAACTTTTCCTTTTACAGGTGTCGTCTATGAACCCAAGTTTGTTCCTACCTAGGATGCGATTCGCATTGCACGACTCCACACAGAGTAATTCTCTGGTCCAGTCAATTAAAGAGATATGAAAACAGTACCTGAGGTGTCTGTTGAATATAGAAACAACAGATGATTGTGGCTCAATTTTTCTGGCTTAGTGTTGTCAGTTGCCATCTTCAGCTGGTAGTGTGAATCTAAGGATCGATATGGACTGTACTAACAGGCGTGAAGCTTTGATACCATGTGAATTTATGCTATTCTCCACAGAGTTAAACTCTTCTTCAATGGAGATTGAGAGAACTGATGAGAGGGAGATGAACATTGAGCTAGGATATTTTGAAATTGAAAGAGCTTAATTCTCATTATCCTTGTATCTGCATTTATACAAAATGCTAACCTCCTATAACTAACTAACAGCTACTGTACATATGCCATGATCCAACTACAACACTCTACAACTAACCCTTCCAATAATTAGTTATTTAACTAAATCTAGTTGACTGCTAACTACGACTGCTAAACCCAGTTACTTCAGCTCAAATTACTCCTATTCCAAATACTACTTGAAAATGAAGAATGAACTTATGTTAAACATGCTAATGCAAATTAAGGTAGGTAAGTGGTAACTAACACATGAAATAAAAAGAACTAGTATTTATATCCACAAATAGATGAAAGATCTTCACCAATCTATGTGGTGTTTACTCCCTCCGGTTCATTTAATTGATTTTTTGGTTTTATTTTTGTGGTCCACAATATTTGATTTTTTATGATATCAAGAAGGAATTAACTTCTTTTTTTCAAAGTTGCCCTTGCATTAAAGAGCTTAGGAGTATTTGTTGTATTTCTAATGAACAAATTAAGGTTAATATAGTCAATGTTTTTAATTCAGTAATGCTAAAAAGTCCTTAATATGTGTGAAAACAACCAATAAATCAAATACGTTAGACCGGAAGGAATAATCAATTATATTCCATTTTTAAATTTTAATAGGTTACTCATTTACTGTGATAGTAGACAATAACATGTATTTTGTTAGGATCATATGTAATTTGTTTGGATGTAATATATTGATCATATAAAGAGGTTTTACATTATTCGTGTAGCTTACTACCTTTCTCCTTTTGTATATGGTCGAAATCAAGCTCGCCTACGACATGGTAGGTCAGGTTTGGAACATGGTAATAAAGGACTGAAGATCGACCCCAAGTCCCACCGGGCTAGAACCTAGGGTTGGAACGCTTGCCTTCGAGAATATCGAGGCCGTAATCCCGGAATCGATCCTAGCCCCGAATGAGATTGAAGAAACATTGTTAGCATGATAGAAGACCAAAGTATGCATAACCTGTTGGATATTACGGCGGAAATTTGGGCTAGTATCAATAAGGAACCGGCAATCAGCAAATCAAGAGATTTTTAACTTTTATACAATTGTACCTAGGATTCCTCTACTACATAAAGAGGGTCTGATAATTTATTTAGCATATTGTAACACGCATTCCAAAGCAATACATTATTAGTATTCTCTATAAGCTCTTATTCTCCTGTGTCTTGATATCGATCGAAGTGCATTCGGCTCGAGGGTGGCTAACCTTCCAAGGTTAAAATTGTTCAATTCGTGTGGTTTTCGTTTACTTTATCATTATTTATTTCAATTGCAATCTAATTTATCATTTTGTGTCAAGTTAATCTACGTATCCTTAAAACCACTTACAAATTCAATTGTTATCCGATTTTGAGGGTAAACAGTTTGGCGCCTACTATGGGGCTAAGGATACTAGTGGTTATTTGATACAAATCTCCATAACACACACTACTTTACACTTGTTCTTTGAAGTGTCTCTAATTTCAGGTTAAAGCTCAAAATGCCAAAACACTCGGTCAACGCCCCTACACGTTGACAATGAGTCCGGCCATGACGGCGAAAATAACAACATAGTGCCTAGTGACGAGGTACCGCCCGTTGATCCCATGGGAATTCCGGTCGCGGACCCAATTGACGCAAACTCGCATGTGGCTATCAACACAAATCTGCCTACCGACCCTGAGAATAGCGTCTGTGGTGGAGCACGATTGGCAGCTCAAAATACAAAAATCATTGGAGGAGATAGGATCAATTTAAGGATGATCTTCGAAATGTTACAAGCTCAACGGGCGGCGATAGCTCAGTTACAAAACCAAAGACATGCACCCAGCAGAATTGACCGTCCTGGGAAGTCACCCGCAAGATGAACCGATCGTAGAGAGGTCGAATGAAAATGGATTGGGGACTAACCCCGAGATCATAAAGATGCTTGAGGAACTAAAAAAACGGGTAGAATCAGGGGAGAAGAAAATCGAAGCTAATGACAAAAAGGTAGAAACCTACAATTCCAGGGTCGACCAAACCCAGGCGCACCGCCGATATTGAAAGGTCTGGATTCCAAGAAGTTCGTGCAAAAAACCTTTCCTCCGAGCGCGGCTCCAAAGCCGATCCCTAAAAAGTTCTGCATGCCCGAAATCCCTAAGTACAACGGAACGACCGGCCAAAACAAGCATGTTACCTCCTACACGTGTGCCATCAAAGGAACGACTTGGAGGATGATGAGATTGAGTCTATCTTATTGAAAAAGTTCGGAGAGACTCTGTCAAAAGGAGCTATGATATGGTATCAAAACTTACCTCCTAAATCTATTGACTCATTTTCTATGCTTGCCGATTCTTTCGTGAAAGCACACGCCGGGGCTATCAAGGTCGAGACCAGGAAGTCAAACCTTTTCAAAGTAAAACAAAAGGATAATGAGATGCTCAGAGAGTTCATGCCCCGATTTCAAATGGAACGGATGGATTTGCCACCGGTCGCTGATGTTTGGGCTGTTCAGGCTTTCACCCAAGGACTCAACATTCGGAGCTCGTTGGCTTCACAACAGTTGAAGCAAAACTTGGTGGAATATCTGGATGTCACTTGGGCCGATGTCCATAACCGGTATCAATCAAAATTAGGGTTGAAGATGATCAGCTTGGGGCCCCTTCTAGATCCGTGTATCCTGTCAGAACCATTGATTGAGTCAAGAGAGACGTCGATCGTGAACTGAGATCAAACAGGGATCGGTATCAGCCATACAACGGAGACAGAAGAAGCAATGGGTCCGGGCAGAACTCTATGAGAAATGAAAGGATAAGTGATCGAGGTCAGAGAAATCGGGGACTCATGAGCAAAAACAGCTTCAACAGGCCCGTCGGGCCTAAGTAAGCACCGAAATTATTGGAGTACAACTTCAACATTGATGCCGCCGCTATTGTATCTGCCATCGGACGTATCAAAGACACCAAATGGCCTAGACCTTTACAGTCCGATCCATCCCAAAGGGATCCCAACCTAATGTGAAAATATCATTGCACTCATAGCCACAGAATGGAAGACTGCCGACAATTAAGAGAAGAGGTGGCCCAGCTGTTCAACAACAGGCATCTCTGAGAGTTCCTGAGTGATCGGGCCAAGAACCACTTCAGGAACAAGGATTTTAATAAGTAGACCGAGAAGGAAGAACCTCAGCACGTCATTAACATGATCATCGGTGGAGTCGACATTCCCTAGGGTCCGATGCTGAAACGCACCAAAGTATCCATCACAAGAGAAAAATGGACTCGAGATTACGTACCGGAAGGAACCTTGTCTTTCAACGATGAAGACGCTGAGGGGATCATGGATCCCCACAATGACGCACTGGTATTATTGGTACTCGTAAATAAATCTCGAATTAAGCATGTGTTAATTGATCCAGGTAGCTCAGCCAGCATCATCAGACAAAGGGTCGTGAACAACTCGGCCTATAAGATAAGATCGTACCTGCGGTCCGAGTCCTGCACGAGTTCAACATGGCTTGCGAGACCACTAAAGGGGAAATAACATTACCGGTGAACGTCACCGGAACCGTGCAGGAAGCCAAGTTCTATGTAATCAAAGGGGATATGAGATACAACGCTTTGTTCGGGAGGCCATGGATTCATAACATGAGAGCAGTACCCTCGACACTGCACCAGGCGCTGAAATTCCCACCACCCGGAGGAGTCCAAAAAGTTTATAGGGAACAACCGGTCGCCAAGGAGATGTTCGCGGTCGATGAGGTGATCCTGGCATCTACACTCTCGACATCGGAGGATTCGAATCGGATGGTCAAAGGCGGAGCCAAATAGAAGTCACCGATACCACCCTCGACATATTCAGAAGAACGAAGAGTAGACGAGGACGACGACTACGGAGTCCCCAGATCTTTCATAGGCCCCGATGATTCTTACACTACAAAATCAACAGTCGAGAAACTGGAACGTGTTGTACTAATCGAACATTTGCCCGATCGAAAGGTATACCAGGGCACGGGGTTAAGCCCCGAGCTCAGGAAAAAACTCATTCAATTTCTTATAGCTAACGAAGATTGTTTCGCTTGGTCCCACCTTGTTATGACAAGGATCCCCCGGAGATAACCACTCATAAGCTAAGCCTGGACTTGAAGTTCCACCTGGTCAAGCAGAAGAGGAGGCCCTAGTCCGAGGTCAAACATGCTTTCATCAAGGACGAGGTATCTAAACTCCTTAAAATATGATCAATTCGGGAGGTTAAATACCCATATTGGTTAGCAAACATAGTGGTAGTCTCTAAAAAGGGAATAAATTAAGAAAGTGTTTAGATTATAAGGATATGAATAAGGCATGTCCCAAGGATTCCTTCCCTTTGCCCAACATCGATTTCATGATCGATGCCACTACCGGCCACGAGATCCTCAGTTTTCTCGATGCCTACTCCGGGTACAAACCAAATACGGATGAACCCGGGTGATCAGGAAAAAAACCTCCTTCATCACTAAATATGGCACATATTGCTATAACGTAATGCCATTCGGATTAAAAAAATACTGGTGCCACTTACCAACGCCTAGTAAACCGGATGTTCGAAGAACAAATAAGAAACTCAATGGAGGTTTACATTGAGGATATGTTGGTTAAGTCCCTGTGAGCAGAGGACCATTTAAAACATTTGCAGGAAACCTTCAACATATTGAAGAAATACAATATAAAGCTGAACCCGGAGAAATGTGCGTTTGGAGTTGGATCAGGTAAATTCCTCGGATTCATGGTATCCAACAGGGGAATCGAGATCAACCCCGACAAGATCAAAGCCATCAAAGATATCACAGTTGTGGACAACGTGAAGGTCGTGCAAAGATTAACCGGGCACATAGCCGCCCTGGGGCGATTCATCTCAAGGTCCTCCGATAAGAGCCACCGATTCTTCTCACTATTGAAGAAGAAGAATAACTTCTCATGGACCCCAGAGTGCCAACGGGCCTTGGAGGAACTCAAGCGGTATCTATCGAGCCCACCACTGCTTCACATGCCGAAGACAGACGAACAACTATACCTACACTTGGCAATATCGGAGATAGCAGTAAGCGGAGTCCTAATCTGGGAAAAGCAAGGTACGCAATTTCTAATTTACTATGTTAGCAGGACACGAGGTGAGGCCGAAACTAGGTACCCTCACCTAGAAAAATTGGCGCTCGCTTCGCTAAGCGCCTCTAAGAAGCTGAAACCATATTTTCAATATCATCCTATATGTGTTGGGACTACTTACTATTTGGCGAAATATAATGCATGAACCCGAGCTCTCGGGACGATTTGGCCAAATGGGCCGTGGAGATCAGCGGGTACGATATTGAATATCAACCCCGGACCGCCATTTAATCTCAAATATGAGCGGACTTCGTGGTGGACTTTACGCCGGCCCTAATATCCGAGGTCGAAAGAGAGTTGTTGGTGAACTAGGGGACGTCTTCGGGGATTTGGACCCTCTTTACGGACGGTGCCTCGAACGCAAAAGGGTCCGAACTTGGCATCGCATTGAAGCCACCAACAGGCAATGCAGTGACAATCTATTAGGACTGTGAAATTGACTAACAACGAGGCTGAATATGAGCAGGTCTCGAACTAGCCAAAAGCTTGCAGGCGGAGGTGACTGAAGCTAAGTGCGACTCCCTTCTCGTGGGGAACCAAGTTAATGGGACGTTTGAATTCAGAGAAGAACAAACGCAAAGGTACCTAGATAAGTTGCAGCTAACATTATATTGGTTCAAGGAGTGGCTTGCAACACGTACCTCTAGGTCAAAACAGTGAGGCCGATGCCCTTGCTACCTTATGATCTTCATCGAGGACGACGAGTTCACCTCGGGGGCAGTCGTATAACTCATGAGATCAGTAGTGGAAGAGGTCATACCGAGATTAATACAACGAGCCTAACTTGGTACTGGAGCAACAAATATATAAAATATCTGAAAGCCAAAAAATTGCCTTCAGATCCAAAAGAATCGAGGGCCCTGCGTACGAAGACAGCCCGATTTAGTTTGTCCGAAGATGGAACCCTGTTCAGAAGAACATTCGATAAGCCACTCGCGATATGTCTAGGACCAGGTGATACCGAGTACATTCTGAGTGAAATACATTAAGGCACCTGTGGAAATCATTCAGGTGCCGAATCATTGGTTCGAAAAAGTAATTAGAGCCGGTTACTAATGGATCGATATGGCAAAGGACGTGAAGGAGTTCGTATGAAAATGTAATGAATGTCAAAGACATGCTCCGATGATTCACCGACCTAGGGAGCTGCTGCATTTGGTTTTGTCACCATGGCTTTTCATGAAGTAGGGAATGGACATCGTCGGCTTTCTTCCATGGGTACCTGGTGAGGCTCAATTTATGTTATTTATGACTGACTATTTTTCTAAGTGGGTGGAAGCCCAGACATATGAGAAGGTCATAGAAAAGGAAGTCATCGATTTCATTTGGGATCACATTATATGTCGGTTCGAAATGCCGGCGGAGATCGTGTGCCACAATGGGAAGCAGTTTATTGGCAGCAAAGTGAGCAAGTTTCTCGAAGACCACAAGATCAAAAGGATCCTATAAACACCCTACCACCCTAGTGGGAACGGACAAGCAGAAACAACCAACAAAACCATACTGCAAAACCTCAAAGAGAGGTTAACTAATGTCAAAGGGAAATGGAAGGAAATCCTGCCCGAAGTCCTATGGGTATACTGTACGACCTCGAGGTTCAGTACTGGGACCACCCCATTCTCGCTGGTTTAAGGCGCCGAAGTTCTAATACCGATTGAAGTCGGAGAACCAAGTTTCAGGTTCCGATATGCAACCAAGGTCGGTTGGCCGCCCAAAAGTAGCGGATCGAGAGGTATTACAATCGGAGAGCTAACCTTCGATATTTTAATGTCGATGAATTGGTGTTAAGGAAGGGCACGCTAAGTACTTAGAACCTGAATGAAGAGAAGTTGGGACCGAATAGGGAGGGTCCTTATCAAATTATCGAGATCACCGGTAAGGGACCGTACAAACTCGGAACAATGAACGGTGAGCAACTACCGAACAACTTGAACATAACTCACTTGAAGTGATATTACTGCTAAGGTACAATCCCATTCATTCCTTTTACTTATTTGCATTTTGAACTAACATTTGCAGGCGACCGTCAAAAGAACGACACAATTTTTAGGCCTGAAAGCACGCGTTGCACTATTTTTCCCTTGAACCAGTTTTGTCCCAAATAGATTTTCCGGTAAGGTTTAACGAGGTAACAGTAAATCGTGCTAACTTAGAATTGAAGGCCGGTTACAAACCGGTATAGGAGATCACAACAACAGTATTTGAGGCATCTCTACGATCGGCTCCGAACACTAGGGGGAATCACCCTCGGATTTAGCAAGGAAAGAAACTTTTTGATTAACTGGTCTCGGCTCGGTCGATAGGATTTAGTGTAAGGGCCAAACAGTCGAATGAACCGTGCTAACATAGACTGCTCGAGCCCTGATATAAAGCTTTTAAGAATGTGTAATCGTATATATTATGCGTAGAAATAAACGGAAGTCTCTACCTTTCGGATAAACATCTTGTCCCTTAAAAATTTTGTTTTCTTTCTGAATTTCCTACATTCGATCCCCTAAAGGTATCGATCCCAAGGGCCACCTTCATCTGGGTTCAAGCGATCATTCCGACTCGGGGACTGCCGTCCAGAAACAAACTCGGACGGCCCGGGCTATCAGAGCCCGGGGGCACAAGACCTATTAGGCAGCGTCCAAACCTTAAAGGCTACGGCCATCCCTATCCGGGGACTGTTATCTTAGGAAAGCCCGGATAACTCGAGGTGACAAGCCCATTGGGTGACACCCAAACAAAAAGGCTATCGCCATATTAAAATGGCTTGGAGACGTCAGAAACCCGTAACAAAAAACAAGGCCTTGAAAAATTTCTTAACCGGTTCTTAAGGCTACCCTCGGCAAACTATAATCTAAAAAATTATAAGTACTTTAGGGAAAATTTCAGGTTATACCGAACCCCCAGTTGCCTTAAACAAGATAATGTTGAAGGCAAGGCATGTTCGAACCTTCGAACATGACCTAACTATTTCATGCTAAGGCATTTCGATCTTTGCAATTATAAAGAATAAAACAAAGAAAAACAAAACTCAGAAATTGTCGTAGGGAAAATGATGCCTTGATTATATATACATATAGTCTTTACAAAGGCCAAACGGCCTTGATAAAAAAGTACAAAAGTACAAACGAAGAAAAATGTACAAGGCACTTAAACGGCATGGTCTTCATCGGAGCCCGCCTCGTCGCCAGGGTCTTCAGAGTCTCATCCACCCTCGAATCTGCTCGAACCCTCGGAGCCTTCTTCATCATCGGGATAAGCCAACTTCTTGGCCTCAGCTGCGAGCCCCTTAGCACTCTCGATTTTGGCCGACAAGTTGAAACCCCGAGCATGAATCTCCTTAAGGGCCTCCTTTCGGGATTGCCGCTTCGCATGCTCGATGATATCCTTCGCTCGATCCTGGGCCGCCTTGGCATCGGCCTTATATTGTGCCACCATCTTGTCGGCATCGGCTTTAACCACCAAGACCACGGACTTGGCCATTTTCAAGCTCCTTGGCAAAGTTTTCTCGATCAGAGACGATCGCATTTAGCTGAGACTGGAGCTCCTCAACCTTTTGGCCTGCACCTCGGCCTTTTCCTTTGCCGCTCGAAGCTGGGTCTTACCCAAAGTCAGTTACACCCGAGCAATCTCTTTTTCTAAGGCCATACGGTCCATCCTGCCCCTCTATTCATCGGTCTCGATCTTGACAGCATCCATCTCAACTCGAAGTTGGGCGATCCGGTCGATTTTCTGTTGGACCTGCGGATTTCGACCATTAGTCATCGAGTCAAGCTCATCTTCACTAACCTCAAATATTCTTACTTGTTCGACCAGGTCGGCATGCTCCTTCCGATCCACCTCCAGCTCAGCTCCGAGGCTCTTAGCCTTCCCTTCACGCTGCTCGCTGAGAAGTTTGTAAGTATCTCTCTTCTCAATGAGCCCTCGGACCTCGGCCTCAAGTTGGTTCAGCTCGTCCATTAGGAGAAAAGTCCCATGATGAAGCACTGAGGCCTACAGACACAAAGAAAAATATTAGGATTATCTATAAATTATTCTAAGTACAAATTAAAAGTCATCAAGAGGTATCTGAAGTTACCCGGTTTAGCGCCTGTTGTGCTTCATTGAACAGGTAGGGCGTCCACTTCGTTCATCTTGGCTTGGTCGTCCTCGGTCACCAGACACCGAAGGTAACTGGCCACCCCTACGGGGGCAGAAAGGATCCGGGCATCCTCCGAATGGAGATGACCCGATCACTTCTAGTCAAGATCCACACTCGGAGCTAGGAACCGGTTGATTAGTTTCGAGCTTGAGGAAGGCCCGCTTGTTCCCAAATCTGGACTTTTCTTCTGCACCTCCAAGTCACCCAATCCAGTGACTTTCTCCTTGGCGATAGAATCCATGCCATCAAAAAAGCCGCGGAAGGGGTCATCCGCTCCATGGGCCCCCTCATTGGGACATTCCTTCACCGTCTAAGCCTCATTAAACATGGATTCGGTGAACGAGGGCGACTCGATGATGTCTATCACACCATGCTCTTCCTTTGGGGCATTGCACATCTCGGGAAGCTTCAGCCACAGTCTCCTTGTCGTCTTTCCTAACTTGAGGCAAATCAGCCTCTCCTCTCTCCTGTTCGGAGGCCCCTTTCCCCTCGAGTCACGATGACACGTGGGCCGTCAGATCGAAGGCTTCTCCTTCTTCTTCGGATTCGTCCCTCAACTGATAGAGTGAACCCGAAGATGGTGCTCGAGCGCTTGTGCTTCTTTGGATTTGCGCACCAACCTTCTCTTTGGTTTCTTCTTCTCCGAGCTCGGAGAACTCGGAGCCCTCTTCCTTTTCTTCTCATCACCCTATCTCCGAGCAGGGGAATCGGCGGGGAAGTTCTCGCCACCGGATGGAGGCCTCAGTGTGACGTCTTTGGATAAACCTGCAAAAGGAAATGAAACAAGTGAGAACTTAATGACATGATAGGAACCCAAATATTACTTACTCGAGAAAGGAATCTCACCATGACAACGGGCCTCCCACCAGCCCTTCAAAAGTTCATGCCATGATCGCTCGGAATATGGCCTTTGTAACATGATGTCCTCGACCCACTCCTTGAGTCGAGAGACTGCATTCGGGACCCGAGCAACAGCTGTACCACCACAAAACACCGATAAGAAGGAAGGAAAAAAGCATAAAATAAGATTATAAAAATGAAATTTTACTTACGTGATATATTCCACTTCTCGGGGAACGGCATGTGCTCAGCTGGGATCAAGTCCGAGGTCCTCACTCGGATGAAACGGCCTAGCTAGCCTCGATCCTGATCTTCATCAATACTCGAGAACGGGGATTTACTGGTCCGACGTGCGAGCTTGATCACCCCCCTCTCTCCCAAAGATTCGGGGACTGTATAGGCACATCAGGTGGTTGACGGTGAACGAGCATCTATCAATCTTGCTTGCGAAGAACCGAAGAAGGATCACGATCCTCCAGAATGAGGGGTTGAATTTGACCATGCATACCTCGTATCTTTTGCTGAAGTCGATGATGACCGGATCCAATGGGCCCAGTGTAAAAGGACAAGTGTAAAACTTAAGTATCCCTTAGCGTGGGTGGTGATGTCCTCAACAGGTCCAAGAACCACCACATGCTTATCAACCCAATTGCAATCCTTTTTTACCATAGGAAGGACTTCTTCGGTGATCGAGCATATGTATCTCGAGACCTCCTCTCAACGGCCTTGTACGGGGGAAGGTTTTTCAACCTTGAAATCGGCTGTTACCGAGCATCCTCCAGGGATGAACATTTTCAATTGGGGTTTCAATACTGGTTCCTGGACAGTAGTACGTGAAACGGTCTCCTCGGTAGCCGGCCGCGAGGTAGAAGGCGTTTCTTTTTAGGGAGCGATTTTTGAAGTCTTCACCATTTCTTTGAAAATGGAGGGAAAATAAGAAGAAAAAAAAAGGGAAGTTAAAGGAGTACACTTGATGGCTTGAGATGAAAATGAACAAGGGTTCTTGCAAAGGATCTCAAATGACCAAAGTATAACTGCTAGAAAGTATTGAAATTTTGAAAATACGAGGGTAGAAGGTTTGAATGTAAAGTTGGAATGAACAAAGGAAAAGGTATTTATATTATTTTAGTGGCTGTTCACATCTAGTAATGGCCGGCCGACGGCTGACATGCATTTAATTCTATTAAGACTTGATTGACGAGGCATTTTGTTTGTTTTGTCGTTAATGTCGTGGGTATCAAAGTAAGAATCGGAAGCTCATGTCATTTCTCGTTGTCTACTCTCCGAAAAATAAGGGGACTATCTGTATACGGTCGAAATGGAGCTCGCCTACGACATGGTAGGTCACGTTCGGAACATGACGATAAAGGATTGAAGATCGACCCTAAGTCCTACCGGGCTAGAATCCGGGGTTGGAATACCTGCCTTTGAGAATATCGAGGCCGTGATCCCGTAATCGATCCTAGCGCCAAATGAGCTCGAAGAAACATTGTTAGCATAACAAAAGACCGAAATATGCGTAACCAGTTGATTGTTACGGCGGGAATCTCGGCACGTATCAATAAGGAACTGACAATCAGCAAATCAAGAGATTTTTACCTTTTATAAAATTGTACCTAAAGTAGTATTCTTCAACTATATAAAGGGGGTCTGATAATTCATTTAGCACATTGTAACACGTATTCCAAAGCAATACATAATTATTATTCTCTTTAAGCTCTTATTATTCTGTCTCTTGATACCGATCGAAGTGCATTCGGCTTGAGGGTGGATAACCTTCCAAGGCTGAAATTATCCAATTCGTGTGGTTTGCATTTACTTTATCATTATTTATTTTAATTGCAATCTAATTTATCATTTTGTATCAAGTTAATCTACGTATCCTTAAAACCACTTACAAATTCAATTGTTATCCGATTTTGAATGTACACCCCTTTAATTTTACAAACTTGTGATTTGTGAAATATATCAAGTTAAGTATAGCATCAGGTCACTTGGTCAAAGTACAAATACAAAATATTAATGAAAAATCTCAAAGATAAGAGTGTGTGTGTATATATATATATATATATTATATAAAAGGTTCAAAGTAGAAATACGACTAGAATACAAGCTGTTAACCGTAAGACTATCAAACTTTAGCCTTAATTTACTGAAACCTAACATAAGAAGATTCCTGACAGCACGGCGTTGAATCCCAATGGGATTTGCAGCTTTTCTTTACTTTGTTTTTGGGCAACAATCCCAATGGGATTACAATTTACAATAGCTAACTGCCTTAAATTCCTTTCTTACGTTGGTCCCTTTATATTGTGTTCACATATAACATAATCACAAAAACCTTTCTTACAAATTGGTCTGTGTTCACATATATCACAATCACAAAAACCGTTTCTCTCTACAGCAGCTATTAAAATCTTGCAACCCCATCAGTTCCCACCACCAATCTCTCTGGTAAAATATTCTCTTCTGTTTTGCACTTTTTACCCTTTTTGGTTGCCAAAGATTCTAATTCTATTGACTGATCCCAAAAAAAAGATTGTAAACTTATTGTGTTTGGTTGCCAAAGATTGCACCTTTTGTCGTGTTATTTGCCAAAAATTGTAGCTTTTTCTTGTTTTAATTGCTAAGTATTGCACTGCTATTTTGATTGGTTGTTAAACATTCAAACTTTATTTATTTGGTTGCTAAAGATTCTAACTTTGTTGTGATTGGTTGTTAAAAGATTCAATTTTTTTTCTCAAGAATGGGAAGTAACGGAAATAGTTGGGCGGATCAGTGGGGCAGTCAAAACGACGTCGGGCATGAAGATGATGGCGGCAAAGGAAAAAGCAGCGGCAAGAAGATGGAGAAGGTGACGGCGGCGGCATCTGCGAGTTTCGACAAGGCGAAGGCAGCGGCGGCAGTGGGGGCTGACAAGGCGAAGTCTGCGGCTGTGGAGGGTGCAAAGAAGGTGAAGAGTGGCACTTCTCTTGGGTTTAAATGGATCAAGGACAAGTGCCAAAAGGGAAACTCTACAAAGTAATTTGAGGAAAAAAAACAAAGAGAAAATAGATAAGGAGGATGAAAAGGGGAGGAATGATTGGTGAAGGATTTTTTAATTAGTTTCTCAGCTGAATCAAAGGGCTGTATATATATACTTGCTTATCATAATGGATTGTTTGATGAATGAAAATTGTGCTTTTTCATGCATTCTTTGTTCTGTTCATTTATTTTTTCGGGGAGAGTAATATGTACTTAAATTTTACTCTAATTTTACAGAGGGAGAGACGTTGTTTCTGACATTTAATTTTTTTTTACTCTATTATTATTATGTGGAAGAAGATGAGCTGAGGTTACAATTTATCTATTTGGAAGAAAATGAACTGCCTTTACAATTATTGTGCAATTATCTAATCACTGCAGAAATCAGGAATTTTGACAATGAGATTCAAAAAAATTTAAAATATCATAACTAAGATTTGAACCTTTATTTTCTTATATAAGGGGATTCGAAATTTTAAATATGTATAAAAGATTTATTTGTATCCTATTTCTGTAACTTTCCGAGGTTGTGGATTCATTGTATGTTGGCTCCGCCACCATGTCAAGCTAATACTATAATAATCGTATTAGATCATAACTTAAAGAAGTGAAATTAGATGTTTTATGTGATTTTGTCAACTCTCTAAGTGAATAAAGTTAGATGAAACGGAAGGTGTTTTCTACTTTTTCTATAAGTTGTTTTCGCTTTAATTTTCGCTGTTACAAGTTTTGGTTTCCCTAAGACAAACAGTTATTAATGAAAGCGCTTGTGAACTTGATCCAGATTCTCCATGTATAACCAGAAACTTTTGTTGACAAGGTTATTCTCTTTTGTAGGTGAACATTATTGGGGACTAATATTATGTCCCTCATATTTGCTTATTTATTTGGTGATAGAAAAATATGCAACTGAATTAGCATTTCCATATTTGTAATCTTAGTTCGGTTCTTCAAAAGGAACAACTGGATGGTCTCTGAATAGTCTCTTTCAAAATTTAAACTATGTGTCACGAGTTGGAGTCAATAATAGAAAGTTATTGCTGTCCTGGACATTCCCGCTCATCTTTTTACTATGCGGTCAAAAGAATTATAACTTAGGCAGGAAAAAAACTTAGGCAGCAAAACGAGGGGAAAAAAAAGAAGAGATAATTGAAGTACCACTGCTCCTTCGTTTGATTCACCTCGTAGCAAACCTGATTTCATGCTCTTTCTTATTCTTTGGTGTTGAATTATTTTAAAAAAAGAAGCTAATAGTTGACTAACAAATAGAGAAGGAAGTAGATCGTGCATCTCAAATTGAGCCGTAGTGTAAGGAAAACAGAAAATTTCAAGTAAAGTTTCAATACTGCCTTTCCTTAACTAGCAGTTGCCCACAGTTTTATTGAAGCTCTGGAAAAGGTCAAAGAAACCTTTAATAAGTGCCAGTGTTAACAAAATTTAGACATCATTCTCATCAATTAGTCAAACTTATCAAATAAATTGAGTTAGTTACTAATATGATCTTTCAAAATTATGAAAATAATGCAACAAAGTCGCCTTTGGACCAAAAATGCATAATTCCATCTCATTTCTCATGTGAGTTACGGAAGATCACATAATTATTGAAATGAATTATGCTCATTGTGTGTTTTTTGTGTTTAAGAACGAGTATGGAAAAGAGGTGATCAAAATAAGATGATTCACTACTAGAAAACAGCAAAAAAACGATCAAAAATTAGCGACCAAAGTTGGTCTGCCAAAAATAGCGACCAAAATTGGTCGCTAAACTTGTAAAAAAAATAAAAAAATAAACTTAAAGATATTAGCGACCAAAGTTGGTCGCTATTTGGTCGCCATATTCGTCAACATGTTGACCGGACTGGTCAGACCAATCTGGTCAAAGAAACTTAACAATTTGCGACCAAAGTTGGTCGCTAATGTGGACCCACGTTTGAATTTTGCGACCAAGATTGGTCGCTTATTGAGGGATAAAATTTGGGGGAGATAAGCGACCAACGTTGGTCGCTTATCTGGAAAATATAATTTAATCAGAATATCTGTGGGCGACCAAGGTTGGTCGCTAATGTTAAAGTATATATATTTGCGACCACTTTTGGTCGCTTTCGTGTCAACATTTTGCGAAAATTAAACTCACTTTTGTATTTACTGCATGTCTAAATAATATAAATGTACCGTTAACGCTTTTGTAATACAAGGGATTAATATGCAGTTAAGTTGTACTACGGAGCATGCATGCGTATCAATATAATATATATATATATATAAGAACACGAAGCGCTCGAAACACAGGGACGAGTTCTTTTAGGTATTGATACACTTGTAAGGATAAATCACCGTTATAGTATATAT
>MCJB01041101.1:40186-76298 GCA_002018475.1 Nicotiana obtusifolia | reverse complement strand
CAATGACACTGTCCTGACCAAACCTTGCGTGCAGACCCCTCACCTAACCTGCAGTACTTTCACTGACTCTGCAAGACTTTTACCAAACGTGTGTGGGTTTCACCCACTACACAAGGACACTATCATGATTGAAAGGGACACCACGTGGGCAACCAGGGAAAGAAAGAGGGGGGGGGGTAGATTTTTTCCTATATATATGTGTGTTGAGGCACTGGTTCAAGGGTTGGAAAAAAGAGAAAAAGGGCTGTAAACAAGAAATACAAAGGCAATATATTGATCTACCTAGTCTTGCAATCATAATCTTTCTCAAATATTGTATCCTCTCTATCTTATCATATATTTGTCTTCAATCGAATTCGTCACTTACTTATCGTTTCCCACGCTCAAAATTCAATTGATTTGTTTCCAATTTTTGGGGCAAACACTTTGCTTAGTCAAATTTTAATTTTTATATTAATTATGATAAAATTAATAATTACTAACCTATTAATAAATTCATTATAAATTCTCGTCATATATATCACAACTCATTTATGGAGAAGCTTAGGTAAAAAATTTATTTACCAAAATAAATGTAAGTTGACTGGCCACAAATTTTCCTAATCAGCCACCTGCCGTATGATTTTGATCATTACTAAAGAGAAGAGGAGATTGTGTCAACAGCTGTCGCCACGTGTCACTAGAAATCACACCCCCAACAAGCTGATCTGAAATTTGTCGTAAACACCAAAAGAATCTTTTTCACTCTTTTACGTAAAAGAAAGAAATATTATTAAAGCATAAGCTTAGCATTAAGCCCTACTTTATTTCTCCACTCAATTATCCACGTGTCCGGTATCAAGATATAATGATAATGTCTTTCTAAAAGGAGGATAATCGTTTCCGTTGAGTTGTACCGCGTCAATGAAATTTGAAGTTTTTGGTCTTTTTATATGGTCCTGAGCAATATTTGCATCACAAGTTAGTTTTTGGGGTTGAGTTAGGTCCAAGGTCTATTTTTTATGATATCAGAGCCAGGCGCATCCCAATTATTGTTATTGATGTTGAGCCTCATTTATGTTGTCCACGCTCTAGAGTGCAGGCCTAGAAGTGAGGGGGTGTGTTGAGTTATCCCACATCAGTAAAATTTAAGGTATTTGGTCTCCTTATATGATCTTGAACAATCATTATCTCATAAGCTAGCTTTTGAGGATGAGTTAGATCTAATGTCTATTTATCAGTTTCTTTATTGTACTATACAAATAAACGTCAAAAAAGTAAAAAGCTACTTCAAGTAATTTAAAGAATTTATGAGTAAAAAGCTTTATAGATATCAAATTAGTTGTACAGAATATACTATGGTACGTAAATAGTGTTTTCGAGTCTACTTCAATCAAGTGAGTAGTGGATTCTTCCGCTTTGGATTTATTAAAATTAGTTGCTCATTTATTCTAGCTTAGAGCTTTTCTTAGTGGTTTTTTTTTATTTAAATTGAACAACTTTTTACATTTTTTTTTGCGAAAAAGAATAATTATATATTTAATACCTTTATACGCTGCAAAGATACAAACTTAATTAAGGAGAACAGTTGAGTGAAATATTTGTATACGATATCGTATAATTGCGTTCAGAAATTGATTTGGACGAAAGTTTAACTAGTCTATTGAAAGTTAAAAAAAATTTAATATTTCCATAATGCTGAATGAAGAAATTCCACAAAAATGAATTTGCAAAAAAAAGGATGAATGAATCCCAAGAACTTGAAATTTTAATGATAACAATATATTCAGTATTATTTTATACTGTATGGTGTGAGGAGAATAGCGTGTATGCAAACATTACTTTTAACTTGTAAAGATAAAAAAGTTATTTTCAATTGAGTTTCGGCTCAGAAAAACATAAACACTATATTAATAAAAAAAGATAGACATAAAAAAAAAAACACAAAAAGAACTTGAAGTTTGGTCAACCAAAATAATTAATTACAAAAATCAGCTCTCATAGTCGACCTATTGCCTATGGCCCCAACAAGTGGCATTTAGAAATACTGAAAGATAAAACAAGGTAAATTATCAATGTTAATATGTTTGCTAACTTTTAGTAGATTATTAATTGATGCTTATATATAAATTTAAGTTTTACATAAATAATCTGATTATATATATAATTTTTTATAGTCAATATATAGAAATGAAGCCCATAATTCATATCCTTAATCAGTGACGGATCCAGTATTTTAAGGTAGTGAGTACTCACTCTCTGGCCATATAAAAAAATTAATTCATGCAAGAATCGATCCCTAACCACTTTATATTTGTGCACTTTATTCTCACCTCTTAACCAAAGTACCCAAAAAAAATTTTATTTAATAAATACTTATTAATTTTTTATACCAATATTCTCTATATTTTCTATATAATTATACAATTAATCGACGCTGACACCTTCATATCTGTTGTAGGAAGGTACATCTGAAAAATTGATGGAATTAACTGTTCCAAATGAAAATGATAGTGACAACCAAAAAGCGACTAGTAAAGTTAAAAAAACATGAAACGACGTCACCTCATTCCCCTTCACCGACGTCCTTTCAAAGCAAAAAGCAAACTCGTACTGTACAAAAAGCAACTTGCTAATTTCACAGGCCCTTGTTACTTTTACTCTATCTCACCTACCTTCCACGTTGGTTCTCTTTAGTTTCATGCTCAAGTTTCAAGTACCCCTATTTGTATCTGTTTATCCGTAAAATATTATAATAAAATTTGTAACGTGTTTTATGCACAAGCGAATCGGTTTGATTTAAAAATAATAAATAAAATAAAATTAATGACTAAAATTAGAAAGAAAGAGAGCTTGATTCTGAGCTCGACAATGATAGAACAATGATAAATGATTTGGATTAAACTTGGAACATTATGTTATAGCTTTTGTGTGCGGAATATGTTTTTTCTTTATAAGAGTTGTCTATTTGGTATTTATAGCTATTACTAGGAAGACAAGATTCTAAAATAAAACTCTTTCTTACATGAAAATGAAAGTATTATTGATGTGTGTATAAAGACGGGTTTGAATGCAAATATTCTCTGTAGGCTGGTCATTTAATGTTATCCGATATCAAGGTTTCGAATCTTTGCCATCGATTATGCTCCTTCGAGATTCACCCTGTATCAATTATGTACTTCATGATCGATAATAATTATTTATCGACTCAACTTCTGTTTGTTCTTGATTTTACGTATTCCCGTGTTACCTAGTGCTATTTAGCCACTTGTAATCAACCAATTTCATCTAATATATAGTCGTGTAATATTAATCAAAAAAATATAATGAGATTTTAGCTACTCATGCTAAGATTTCTAGAACCCGTGTTGAGTATTCTTTTTAAAATTTGAAGAATCGGTGCTTAGAGGAATAACATACTTGATTTTGTTAATTTTTAAATTATAAAACTATACTCGTAACATCTTATGGTAAAAATATTTTTTTAAAAAGGATTATTATAGTTAAAAGGAAATAATCTAACTCACTTAGGGGGTCGTTTGGTAGGCCGTATTAAATAAAATAATCCCCGTATAAAATTTAATCCGTCCAATATCATATCTGGTTGGTCAATTCAATTTACTCCTACCTAATACATGGATTAGTTATACTTCATATGAGGGATTAACTAATACCAAGGAAAGAAAGGGATTACTAATTTCTGAATTAGCTATACATGGATAAGACTTAAAATTACTAAATCCAGACTTATACATTGCATAATTAATTTTTAATACAATAAACCAAACACTTGATAGAAAATAATCCCAGCACTACAATCCCTGCATTACTAATCTCTACATTAATTGTGTTAGTACCAAACAACGCCTTATATGTTAGTACTAAAAATTAACCTCGGGGTTTGACAATGAGGTGGAAGGTTTCCCCTTCCTGTGATATACTAAATACACAACACACGGCATGTTACTTTAGCACAAAATAAAAAATCATAGCCACCAAACAGACCAAATCCACTCCTTCTCATCCTTCCTTTCTTCTCCTTCTATAAAAATCCTCCATTTTTTCTCGTTTCTTCAAAACTCAAAAAAATTTTAAAAAATGGTTTCACTTGAACAATCTCAGTCTCATACACATTCTCATAGTGTTAATAGTGTTTCTAGTACTATCCATATTGGCCAAACACGGCCTTATTATTACACTCCACCGCCGTTATCTTCCGCCGCTAAAATCAACCGTTCAATTGGTCGGTCCATGAGAACTATCCGATCATCAACTACTTTCCATTCAACTAATTGCTCCGGATCTGTTTCTGAAAACTCCGGTGCTATTTCCGAGAATCTCACCGACTCCGCCATTGATGTTCATCTCGGCGAGCTTTCGAGAAAGCCTCCGGCGAATGAATCGTCAACTTCCGATGAGGACTTTCTAGAACTTTCTCAAGCTTTCAGTGATTTCTCAGCTTGTAGCAGTGATATCTCCGGAGAGTTGCAGCGGTTAGCAAGTGTTCCGGTTTCGGATCCGAGTAACGCGAATTCTAAACAGGACCCAGAACCCGAACCTTGCTTCGGGTTTTTAGAACGAGAGAAATTTTCAACGGAGATAATCGAGAGCATTTCGCCGGAGGATCTTCAACCGACGGTGAAACTCTGCGTCGACAGCTTAAATTCTCAGTCAGTCGCCGTTAAAAGATCAGCGGCAGCTAAATTAAGGCTATTAGCTAAAAACCGAGCTGATAATCGGGCTTTAATCGGCGAATCTGGTGCAATTCCGGTCCTAATTCCACTTCTCCGGTGTACCGACCCGTGGACACAAGAACACGCAGTAACAGCACTGTTAAATCTCTCACTTCACGAGCCAAACAAGGCCTTAATCACTTCCTCAGGGGCAATTAAGTCATTGATCTACGTGCTCAAAACCGGGACCGACACGTCGAAACAGAATGCTGCGTGTGGGCTTTTAAGCTTAGCTTTAGTTGATGAAAATAAGCTTTCAATTGGTGCTTGTGGTGCTATTCCACCATTAGTGGGATTGCTTATAAATGGAACAAATAGAGGAAAAAAAGATGCTTTAACGACTCTTTATAAGCTCTGTTCAGTGAAATTAAATAAAGAGAGGGCTATTGTTGCAGGTGCAGTGAAGCCATTAGTAGGGCTAGTTTGTGAAAATGGGAATGGATTAGCTGAAAAGGCGATGGTGGTGTTGAGTATATTGGCTGGGATTGAAATGGGGAAAGTGGCTATCGTTGAAGAAGGTGGAATTGCTGCACTTGTTGAAGCTGTTGAAGATGGCTCTGATAAAGGAAGGGAATTTGCAGTGCTAACACTGTTGCAGCTTTGTGTAGATAGTGTTAGAAACAGAGGGTTTCTTGTTAGAGAAGGTGGAATTCCTCCTCTTGTTGCCTTGTCTCAGAATGGTACTGCTAAAGCTAAGCACAAGGTGAGTTATCTTGGTCAGTTATTAGCACTTTGTGTTTGTAAGTAGTAGTATTATTTAGTCAGACTGACCTTTTATGGAATTAGTTTTATGGAACTGCTAAAACTAAGCTCAAGGTGAGTTTTGAGTCTTTGATCCACCAATAGAACTGTTTACTGAAGTTGGAAAAGAAAAGCAAAAATTTAGATCAATTATTAGCACTTTGATGTTGTTGTAGTAGTGTTTAGTTAAAGACTGAATTTTTATGGAATTAGTAATATTAAAGAACCAGTAGTTCTTTCAAATTATTGACATTTATCAGTAGGACTTGTTATTGAAGCAATTTGTTTGAAGGTTGCAATAATTTTTTATGAGTAGAACTTTTAAACTTAAACTAAGTTGTGCCAGTAGTTAACTAAGGACTTAAAGTTAATAAAGATTAAATTTTTATTGGTTACCATGACAAATTTGAATTTATATAATCATAAACATATGGTGTGGAGTGTTTTTCAATATTTGGATGTTTGAGAGTTGGAAGATGGGTATGGGAGAAAATAGAAAGAGATGAAGAAAGCATGAGAGTGAAGTTTGGAGATTACAGTTGTATGGTGTGGGTTGCTATCCTTTCAAATGAGCATTCCGTTTTTATTTTGGTGGTGTTATCATTTGAACTTTCTGGTACTTATTGCAGTAACGTAATAGAACAATACTGCTGCTGTGTTGCTTTCAGTGACACTGATGTTCTAGTCTGCGTATGTTTAGTACAAGAGAAGCAAGCTGTATTACTTTGATCCTATTCTTGTTATGGAAAGAATTTAATGGCGTTTGGTCTTTTTCTTTTTTCTCAGGCAGAAACTCTACTGGGATACTTGAGAGAACCAAGACAAGAAGCTTCAAGTTCTACTCCTTGAGAGAAATAGTAGTTTTAGACTAGTATTTCTACTGTAGTGGTTTTGTTCTGTACATAGGAAGAAGTGGTTTGAAGAGTTTGTACAGAGTGTTTTAGAAATTTGAGAGTTATGGATGATCTCAGATACTATAAAAAACTATAAAATAATATTATTAGAAGCTAGTGAAGATACTCTGACCTTATTTTTGACTAGGTATTTAGAGGAAGGGTTCTCACTTCTCATGTCCCTCTTGAATTATTAACTGGTGCTGGATTTTTGGGAGGAGGATGTTGTTTGCCTAGTTTTGGGTTTTTTCCTCTTTGGTTTGTTGAGAATTTGACTTATTATCCTCTAGTTTTATTTGTGAGGTCCAAGTTTTCTTGATTTTTAGTGTGTGAAAATCAACTAGCATAGTACGCTATAGGTTGTTTTCCTTTTTTTTTTGAACATGCATATGTGCTAGTGTATGAAGCAAACATGTTTGGCCATTTATGTGATATTTTCATTATTTATGAACATCAAAATTTCCAATCTTTAATGATTACACAAGAGTTTGTGGTTCTCTATGCAAATAGAGAGCATCAGATACCTGTGTTCCCCACTTAGTTTTAATAGAAGTTATACAGTAACCCCACCTCCCCTACTTTTTATTTGCCTTAATAGGATCTGTAATGTAAGGTTTAGGTCGATATATTTTGGTTAGGTTTTATGTTTTTGGATACAGATAAACTGTTATTAGATTATATGTCTTTGTGAGATATTATTGTCGGTAGTTACATCATGACTTCTCT
This sequence comes from Nicotiana obtusifolia, assembly GCA_002018475.1. NCBI lineage: Eukaryota > Viridiplantae > Streptophyta > Magnoliopsida > Solanales > Solanaceae > Nicotiana > Nicotiana obtusifolia. The sequence continues at coordinate 69,226 of MCJB01041101.1, read as the reverse complement.
AACTGCTACAGAGGCAATGTGAGAGGCGCAGATGAATAATTATATAGTCAAGGCATATAGGCGATATTGATTGAGTTATTCTCCACTTTATTTGTATTTTTATCTTTTTTTGTGAATCGTTTTTTTTATTTATAAAATATTATAATTTATTAAAAAAAATTATTTTATTGTGTCTTTAGTTTTCTCCACACGAGGGTGTTGTGTGATGGAATTAATTTGTCAACGAAGAATTCTTGATAGGGAGAATTTTTTCTTCTAATAAATCTTATTCGATATGAATACAAATTTAATCGAGCTAGTGGGCAATACAAATATAAATTAGTCAATTTTCTGAATACGAAATGGTTTTTTAAAATAAAGTTTTCTCAGATCATCTTTGTCTATTTTCTATGTCACCTAGTGACTTATAGCTGGCAAGGTTGCTTAGGATTTGGTCAATTAAAGGTGGGTTCATATGAGTTGGTTAGCCAACTCCAACCTTTGACCCCTTTTCAAACATTTATTGGATGCTCCAAAACTTAACCTGAACTCTATTTTTTCCTCTTCATGTGGTTTGTGGTCCTTCCTTGTAATTCCTCCTTTTCAAATCGTTGTTTTTCTTTTCAAGTTTTGGCATGCTCTGATCTGAAACTGTAGCTAAAACATATTTAAAATGCTTGGACCTCTTTTGTTAATGCTACCTTCTCAAGGTGGTATTAAAATCATTAATCAATCCCTAGTATTCCGATTATTCTATATGTTAAATTCTTGCATTTTGCCATATCCCTTTTCAAAGCACCATCCCTTTAGGCAATTGTGCATTAAGTTTAAGATTTATATATATATATATATAAAACATATATATCAACTTCCAGTACGGCTACCTTGTTACGACTTCACTTCAGTCACTAGCCCTGCCTTCGGCATCTCCCTCCTTGCTGTTAAGATAATGACTTCGGGCATGGCAAGCTCCCATAGTGCGACGGACGGTGTGTACAAGGCTCGGGAACGAATTCACCGCCGTATGGTTGATCGGCGATTACTAGCGATTCCGGCTTCATGCAAGCGAGTTGCAACTTGCAATCCGAACTGAGGACGGGTTTTTGGGGTTAGCTCACCCTCGCAGAATCACGACCCTTTGTCCCGGCCATTGTAGCACGTGTGTTGCCCAAGGCATAAGGGGCATGATGACTTGACGTCAGCCTCATCGTCCTCTGACTTATATTTATCTATTAATTTAATGTAAATATCGAGTGCGAATAGGCTGTCCCTCCTTGCTCTATGAAATGCATTTGAACCATTGAACCAGATACCAGCTGGTTCAATTGAAACAGAAGTATATGCAAAATTAATTGATTGACCTAGTCTTTTCTTTTTGGACGGTGGACTATATACTTAAAGATGGTGTTGTCTCCTTGTTGGGGACTACTGAGGTAGTTACATAGCTTTTATTACTAGTGTTGAATGAAATTACCTAGAGTAGGCAAAACTTCTTTGATTTATGAAAATCTTGTAGTGTCAAAGGGAGCAAGTGTAATATAGAAATTAAGCATTCCTAATTGATTGATCTTTTCCTCATAGGTTTGGTAGTCACAGTTAGCTTTCAATTTGCTCTTCACTTCCATTGCCATTGAGGTATGGAAAGGTCTAAGATGAAGGAAGTTGTTAGTCCTTGTAATCTATGTTGCTTGGATCCTTCAAATATGCTACACTCGAGTTAAAGTTTTATAATATTCAAGATTTTAATTGATGAGGTTCAATTTTTAAAGTTCTTTAACGTTGAATTCACTGTACTTTTAAAAGCTTGGGCTCGAAATCTAATATTGAATTTATTAAAATTTTATTATTTTTCACATATATATCTATGTTCTTCCAAAAATATTGACTTCGATTGAACCAGTAATTTGCAATTAATCAGCTATTGTCCGACTATGGTACAAAGTTACTTTTGGAGGATTCAATCAACCTAACGGGTAAGTATTAGTAGGGGTGTTAGTGGATATTTAAAATCGACCGAACAGTACTGTATCGAGCCCATTTTTAGGTTTCTTTTAATAAAATCGTAGTTTTTATATAAATGATAGGTTTTTAATTTATTAAAATAAACCCGAAAAAATACCGAACCGTACTGAATAATATATTTATATGTTAAGTTTAAAAATAATAAAGCAGTATTTTTTTTTTTGGGAGACTTGGAATTATGAAAACAGTTACAAGTCAACAAGTAATTAAAACTCAAAATTCTAATTCATAAACCTATTATATTACTCTTATTTAAACTAAATTATTTCGAGCATAGTCACTAGCAAGACACAAGGTATATTCTAGTAATTATGAGTAGCAAACTACAATGTATCAAATATGTTTGCTTTCATATGATTTAGATTTATCTTTTGAATATTTAATCTTCTATATACTTTATTCTCGAGTCTCAGCTTGCTTAATATCTTTTCACTCTTGTAATATTTAAACCCCTTCCAAATTAGGAGGATCTATAGTGTTTCCATACTTCTGCTCCAGCGTGACTCGAATTCAGAACCCAACGATCGTGGATAGATATGCTTTTACCAACTTAGTAAGGCTCACTTGTACTATTAGTATTACCTTTTGAGGTAAAAATTGGTGTAGGATAGGTCCTACAAAAAAGGGGATTCAGTGCAATGTATAGAGATTATATATGATGATAATGGCAGCCACCAACCTCACGACAGATTACCCTTGTTTGGTAAAAAAATCGTAGCCATTGGCCCTTTTATTAATCGAATTAGCTGGCACAACAGCTTGTCATTTGTCTTAATGTTTCCCTCTATATCTTTCAATTTTTTCTGTCATTTATTTGAAAATAAAACATTACCTTATTGCTCTTCTTGTAAATTTTGGTGTTATTGTCTAATCTAGTGAAATATTAATTAAATAAAACTACTTGTGCTTTGCACAGAATGGATAGTGGGTTCAAATCATAAGTGTGACATTTTAGTAAAATTTTGCTTTGTGATCCTGACTTCGTTATTGATAAGATATATATTTCAAAACTTACTCTCTTGTGTTTAAGCAAAAGGTGATCTACTATCGGTTGTAGTCTTCTTGACATATCAAGTCAAGAGGGCGAAGCTCCTAGCAATGGGGGAAAGGGGGCTCCTTTCAATATTTGGAGATGGCTGGCGCCAGGTAGAGTAAAAAGAAGGATTTATTTCTATTAGTCGAGAAAAGAAGTAGCAAAGGAATATCGCTATTGTGGAAAAAAAAGAAAAACGTAGGATAGAAAACTCTAATTATGTGTTAGATTTATTCATAGGTCAAGTATGTCAACTGAAAGAAAATTATTAAATAACCCTAAGATATGTGAAAAATTCATTAATATGAGTTTTAAGTCTAGCAACATGCTACTTCCATTCAAGTTGTCTCTTTTCACGTCTAGAATCCGTTGAATTAACTTGATTGGTCTAAGATTAATTTACTTTTCTAATAAAATTTTGATATTCAGAAAGTAATAAACTTAGAGCCTATTTGGTCAAGCTTTTGGGAGGTCAAAAGTATTTTTTTCTAAAAAATATTTTTTAAAAAACTTGAGCTATTTGGCCAATACGGAGAAATACTTTTGGCCAGCAGCAGAAGCAGTTTTTCTGCTTTTGGAAAGAAGCAGAAAATTTTAACTTCTTCCAAGATGCAAAAATAAAAGTAGAAAATTAATTTATTAAATTATCATAAATTTATATTTTTTAAATTATCCCTTACTAATTTAAGTTTTTTCTTTTCATTTTTGTTTCTTGTTTCTCGTAACTTTCTATATTATCTTCTTATGTTTTCACACTAAAGAAAATTATTTACATCTTTCTTTGAATTATCAATTCTTTTCCTACAAATAATCATTTATAATTTCCTCTATTATATGCTATTAGTTCCTAAATTTTTAAAACGGTTATCAAATCTAATTTGTGAAAATTAACTACAAGTAGGTAATAAATTTATAATCACATCGCATAATCTATTTATATATTATTAAAAGAAGAAGAAAATGCATCCATGTTAAGTCAAGTGGCACCTTCACAATAGTGGCAATTTAGGACAACTTTTAGTAAGGTTAGGTAATAATTAGTTTATTTTTGAATTTAAATTTTAAAAAAAAATTTATATGTTATGTGTTGTTAATAATTAGTTACTGTTTTTGAATTGAAATTTCAATGTAATTAACTATTTCTTTTACGAATTTTTATTATATATTTAAAATTATTTCTATTTTATGCTCAATGCCATATTTCAAGTTTGACACCCAGAATCATCTAGTTACAACTACCATGGCTATACATAATTTCGTCCGACTACATTCTTCTACCGATAAGGAATTCACCTATTATGCTAATGAACACATTACTAAAGAGATTGAGGAAGGAGATGGACCTTCTGATATTCCTTTAGAAATGCGAGGTAAGTCTTCTACTAATATGGAGGCGTTCTGTGGTAGAAGTAGAGATGAAATTGTTGAGAAATATTATATTATCATGTGTGAGTGACATTACTTATCATTTCATGATGGATTATTAATATATAGTAATTTGTGGATAGACTTCTAGTTTATACTGAATGATGTATTTTAATTATTCAAATCATCATATAACAATAAGTAATTATACTTCATAATATCATGTGCTTTGGTATAACTATATATGTAAAATTGATTTAAAACTTTAATATGTTTGTTTACTTTATGCTTTATATTTTAATTAAATAAAATAAAAAATAATTAAAGTCCCTTACGATAAATATTTAAGTTCATTTTTCTCTTTAAAAGAATTATAAGTCAAAACACAATTTGTTTACCAAATGTTGCAAAAAGTATTTCTTAAATGAATTGGCCAAACACAAATAAATTTTTTTCAAAATTACTTTTGAAAAAAATACTTCTAAAAAAAGTACTTTTCAAAATAAATAGATTTTGACAGCTTAGCGAAACGGGCTCTTATATTTGAGCTAGCTCGGGAAATGATATGTGCAACTATATATTTTGAGACATGGAATTATCAGATATAAGATGAAATAATCTAAGTTAATCAAGTTTTGGATCTATTTGGTGACTTCTCAATGATTTTACTCATTGTTTAATTACTTGTTTAACTTTAATTGGGTAAGACTTTTCTTGTCAAGTTTGCCAAACAAATGCTTATCGTTCATAGGGCGATCGCGGGGTCACTGAATGAAGTCCTCCGTTTCTTTCGGAGGTGCTGACCCTCAGCGAGGCAAAAATGTCTAAGTGATATATAAAATATGGCGACAACAACAGCATGTCGTAGATTGTCTTTGCTTTATGTAAAACTATTACTGTTTAAGAGTTGAACAATATTTCCTTTGGTTACGTATCCTTTTATAAAAATTTTATCATAATAAAAAATGACAGTTGATAAGTTTATGTAATTTTTATAATTACAAAAAAATTTCAAAAAAAAAAAAGGAATTAATGTTCAATTGCACATCAAATACTCCTAAGACGCTTAAGTCATACAATTCAGGCCCAAAAAGAAACCCGCCCAAACAAACTTTTGGCCCACCTAAACTCTCTCAAGACTGATTTACGCAAATGTCCCCTTAAAGGCCACTATTTAGATTTTGTTTTAAAAAGTTTTACAAATATAGCCTTTGAAAGTTACCTTGGATAACATTAGATTCGGATATAATGTTTGCTCATACAATTTTCAGTTTGGTCACAAAACATTAGATTATGGTCTAATATTTGCAATAACGTACAAAATTTTAAAATATGGTCTAACGTTTTTTCATAAGATTTTCAGTTTACTCAAAAAGAATCTTACGTCCAAAAGGTCCATCAATCGCAAGAGAAATAAAAAGAGGTCACATACAACAATCCAGCGAATTCCCACAAGAAGGTATGGGGAGCATAAAATGTATGCAGCCTAACTCCTAAGGTAAAGAGATTATTTCCGATAAACAATCGGCTACAAAAAAAGAAAAGAAGTAATGGCAATAAATAGTAACAACAACAAGATCTCAAGGAAGCGAAGAAAAGATATCTAGAGCGGATAAAACAAAATGTCACTTTGCCATTTGAAATGTCTAATTGAAAAACCACAATGTTCTACTCTCTGATCATCTACACAATAAAACAGTATCTAGACAATCAGATACCTTCACTTGCATGTTGTAGTAGAGCTTATTTTTCGCCATAATCTATAAATATGGGACAAATTATCAGCAAAAAATGTCACACTGAATAGAACTTAGCTTGCATCTGCTGTCTTTTCGCTCGTTTTCTTGCGAAACCACTTTGGTTTATAGCCTTTCTCAAGCATCTTCTCAACTTCCTCAAATTGCAGGCCTTTTGTTTCAGGTACAAGAAAGAATATGGCAACTAAGCCAATTGCAGAGAATCCAGCAAACAAAAGGAATGTACCAGCAGAACCAATTGCCTCCGTTAAACTCAAGAATGACTCGCTCACTATAAGATTAGATACCCAATTAGCAACAGCCGCTATACCACCACCGATACCTCTGTATCTTAAGGGGTATATCTCAGAGTTGACGATCCAAGGTGCTGTTCCCATTCCCGGAGAGTAAGATATAATGTACATTCCGAGAAGCAACACTGCAAAGAACCCGAACTTGCTAGGACAACCTTTTGTGTACCATGCACGCTTTTCTGATCGGCATAAACCTCTAACATTATCATTTAGAGACAAGCATGCACCGGGATGATACTGAATCAAAGAAAGTTACTGTCAATACCAATACTAAATATGTAAAAAAGATAATGAAAAGCTAAGCATGACGAGTAATGCTATAAGGGAAAAAATGAAAACGCACTAGGACATTTAATGTTGTAGGCTGGTTTGAGTTTGGGATCGTCGGGTTCTAAACCTTTACTTCATGTCTCAAATTGACATTTACTTTGTATATTTTGGTGTATTGTATATGAGCATAGTGTTAGTTAGAACAATATTATAACAGCCTATATGAAATAGTAGAATTTTGTGGCAAAGCAATGTAGAATGCCACCTCAGGGTATAAGGTTTCTCCGTTACTAAAAATGCATACTGCCATACTGATTTGGATAAACATAACAAGGATTTAACAATAATACCAGAGGGGAATTAGTCAATAAATGCGTCAGTGAGGAAGTAAAACCAACAAAACTTACTTTGTTGTCTCCATTAGAGCAGAAAGCACAATCTGAGGAAGACTGCAAGCAACTCATACAATTCCAGGACGATGCATCGGGAGCTTTTAGAAATGCCGAGCATGTGGAATTTGATCCAAAGTGATTGGATTCAAAGGCACTAACCGGTGGGGCATGTGAAGAGGCTTGCATGAAGAGCACAGATAATACCACTAGGCACGCTATGATACCAAACATGGAGACAATCATCAACCTCCTCCTACCGAACCTGTCGACAAAACACATACTCACAATGGAACCGACAGCATTGAGACCAGATGTTATGAGCGAGAGCGCTAAGGCTGTCTTATTAGAAGCAAATCCAGCCAGCTGTACAATCGTCGGGCTGTAATACATGACCGTGTTTATTCCAACAAATTGTTGTGCCACTTGGACTGTAATACCGGCATAGAGACCACGACGAACAACAGTGTTGCTCCAAGCACTCTTGACTTTTGAGAAAATACCAGCTCCAAGGAATTGAGTATCAGCCTTCTCTGCTTCAATGGAAATCTCCAAAGCTTTCATCTCATCTTCAACTTCATGAGCCGGATATATCTTCTCTAATATAGCCCTAGCTTCGTCTTTTTTGTTCTGCACAAAAGGTCAAAGGACATGGACAATTAATTAAGGCAGTGAGAGAATCTACTAGATGAAAGACTTCAAATTTTCTGCTAAAAAGAGAAAATCAAACAGGCAATTGGCGTACCTCTCTATACAACCATCGAGGTGACTCGGGGAGGGATAGCATTAGGAAAAACTGAATAAAAGCAGGAACTCCAGCTACCCCGAGCATCCATCGCCAAGTTCCTTTGGTCTAACAGTATTCACAAAAATCAGTTAAACATTCAAAATGATATAAACAACTCCAATCAGATAAAAAACAGCAAAAAAGTTTCAACATGTGTTACCCTGGTAAATGCTAAGTTGATAAGATAAGATAGAAACTGTCCACCCGTAATTAGCAGACCATTCGTGCTAACTAAAGCTCCTCTAATCCGAGCTGGGGAAGCTTCTGAGATATAAAGTGGAGATGTCATGGAAGCCATTCCAACTCCTAAACCGACAAGAACTCTTCCAATAATTATCACCCATGGTGCTGGCGCAACTGCCATAACGATTGCACCGATAAAGAACAAGATATCTGCTAAAAGAATTGATTTTTTTCGACCGTACTTGTCATTAAACCAGCCACCAAATCCTGCCCCAAAAATTGCTCCTGCAACCGCCATGCTTACTATGGTTTCCTATATTGTTTTGAAAAACAAAAACACGTTATTCTGTTTTCACAATATAATCAAATTGAACCCGTGACCTCCTAGTTGTTGCCATATGACCAGGAGGTCACAAGTTCGAGCCGTGGGAACTATCTCTTGCAGATATGCGTATAATAGAACCTTGTGGTCCAGCCTACCCCGCGCATAGCAGGAGCTTAGTGCACACCTGAATTGATATATAAAGTAGAGTCACCTGAATTGATATATAAAGTAGAGTATATCACTTACTTGCAACCAAGTATGCTTTTCAACTGCTTTGAAGTCATCCCGAATATAAAGCAATGCACCAGAAATCACACCTTGTTTGCAAGAAAATCGCATAGAGCCAAAATTTAAAATTAATAAGCAAAGAAACTTCATTAATACTGAACTTAACATTAATTTACATCTTATCACTGCAATTTAACAACAAAGGTTTTATCGACAACATAGTGTCGAGCCATCTGGTCTAATTAAAATAGCTGGTATTAAAGGCAGTTGTCGTTTACCGGTATCATAACCAAACAGCAACCCTCCAATACCAGCAGAAAAGGCGAGACGCATGATGTAAGGCGTTTTCCATGACGTCCTCCAACATTCTGTAAACTCCGTCTTATCCGCTTTGTGAGGACCGCCTTCCATAGTATCCCGGTATCAATCTAGTTTTCTGCTATGCTTCAAAAGAATCTGCAAGAGAAATCTTCACAGCAAATTACCTGCCAACAACAAAGGACTCGGCTTTTTAATCTAAATCACATTCATTATCCAATACAATTTTCATCCAAGTTGCTTGAGGATCAAATAAATTCATTAATACAAATTGCAAAAAGTAGCACTAGGACCAAAAAAGAAAGATTCTTCATCTGTTAATTTACTAAAAATTGAGGAAAGAAGAATTGATTCTGGAATAAAAAGGGAACAACTTAGCACAAAAAATTAACCAATTTGTACAATGGATATACTGATTGAGACTTTTCATATGCCAAATTATCTGAACAAGGCAAAAACAAAAGGCAAATACCAGTTCTATATATACAGAAGCATAAATTGTCAGTGTTTTCTTATTTATAACAAAAGCAACCATTGATTCTACTGCCAAATCAAGAATTCAGTATCCACTTATCTAGACTTATTTTGTGGTCTGATACATTAAACAAAATCCCATATAGAAATATAATTTTTTCATATAGATTGACCATTCATATCATTAATATCCAGAATAAACAAGAATGCCAATGAAAAAAATCAGATCAAAGAAAATAAATTATACCATCATGCAGAATTCAACAAAAAATATGGAGAAACTTAAGAATAAATGTATAATAAAAACAATGACAATTGAGATTGAGAATCAGAACAAGGGAAAAACCACTGTATAATCTTCATGCAAAACCAAACTTGAAAATAAAACAAAACAGAAAATTAGTACCTAAGTGAAGTGTCAAACTCTGCCACTTATTTTTTCAAACTTCAGTAGTCTTTTTCTCAAAGAGTCCAAACCCCACGCCCTGTTTTTCAACTTTGTTGATAAGAAAGAATAAGATATAAAGTGAAAGAATGGATATATATATATATATATATATATATATATATATATATATATATATATATATATANATATATATATGTATATATATATATATATATATATATATATATATATATATATATATATATATAGGTCTAGTAACCGAAGTCAAAAAGGAAAGAGTATAAAAGATATTTTGAGTCAAATCTGTTGAGGACTTTGTTATATGTTTATCCTTTAGTTTAAATCCTTGTAGGATTGTAATTTTAATTATGGTAATACATTAACATTAATTGTTTTTCCCTTTAAAACTATAATAATTTAAAATGTGCTAGTAATAAATTCTAATTAATGTAGAATTAGATAAATAAAAATTGCAAAAAGTTACTAGATAAATTACAATTAGTCAATCCTTATCCTATAGAGATTAGAAAATAATACGTTTTATAGCATTTTCTTAATAAGGTACAAAATGCCAATCGAAATCATTTGTTTTGAGAAAAAACAAATTGATTTAATTCGTCGTTATGTATTGACTAATAAGGATATTACAACCGGTGGCAACGGCTTCCATAATAATAGGAGGAAAAATGATATTTTTTCCTTTATTACTAATATTATAACTCGCGCGATTTTAAAAGAAAATAAAAGAAAAAATTGAAAGTGCAATACAGATATAAATCATTATTCAAGGATGAAACAAGGCTGACTCCTCTACTTTTATTATGTTTGTAGATTTTAAGAAGAAAACAAAAGGAAAAATATAAGGAACAAAGTTAATAATTGTTCACAACACAAAAGCCAAAACTAAAAAAAGATTACATGGCGCCTTACTGAGCTTCTTTGGAAGAGCAACGTAACGCTAAGCAATTGATGTCAATACGATTGTTGTCCGCCAACTGAGGTCCTCTTCGTATGCTAGACTAGATTGTTAGTGACGTACGGAAAAACCAATATCGTGAGCAACTGAGAACAGTAGAGAGAATTGAGAAAGAAAGCTTGATTGTATAAATGACAGCTATTACAGAAAAGCTACACGGTGTCGAGGGAGAGAGACATCAGTACAGAAAATTATTTGCTTGCTAGAAAGTTTTGAATGCTTGATCCCCTAAACATGAGAGGACCTTAATAAGGTACAAAATGCCCATCAAAATTTAAAAAGCCAAAACTAAAATTAGATTACTAATAAAATAAGGATTGAGAACATATTGGAAATAACAAAGGATGACCAAAGTAAATTGTAATTGCAACTATCATAATTTGTTCATCACTTTATGTAAAAACTTTGAATTGGTACCATAGAATAAGGGATTCATTTTCTATAATATTTTTGTTGGTTTAGTTTTGATTTAGTCTTTTTATTAGATTGCATAATATATGTAAATTATGTGACCTAGTGACATAGGAGAGCAAAATGCCATGGGGTGCCACGTCAGCACTCAATGATACAATGGTTAAAGACGCTGATAACGCAAATTCATGATTTTAGTTGATTGGTTTGACTATGAATGGAGAAATTCCTGTAGAATTTGAAATTCAAAAGTAGGAAGTTTTATAAGTGATAATTGAAATCAATCAAAATTTAGTTACTTGGTAAAAATAAATTTGAACGAAAATATAATTTAAAATACAAAAATACTCCAGCATAATATGTTGGAGTTACAGTATAATATACTGGTCCAGTATAATATGTTGGAAGTTCATACATAGGTGCCTCAATCTCCAGTATATCATGCTGGAACTTTCCGTGTGTTGAAGTTTCAGCATAATATGCTGGAAGTTCATATAGATGCACCAATCTCCTGTATATTATGCTGGAACTTTTTATGTTATAGAAATAATGGCTATTTTTTAATGACTTTGCAAATGCTGACTAGTCCATTCTATTTTCACTCGAATTTAAATTAGTCGGATCAGTAGAATCCAAATACTGAATGGTTTAATAAAAATACATGCAATGAAAATTTCAGATATTCATTTAAGAAAGAAGGATTCATCCTACGCACAAAAGGAAAAGTAAAGAGAGAATTTTCTCTTTATGGACTAAAATTGTCACCTCTTTTCATTTACTAGAAATACCATTTCAAGAATGGCCTTCTGTTTAAATGCATATTTGCATATGTTTTTTTGGGGGGGTTGGGGGGGCAATACTCTAAATTTTATCATGGAACAAAATATCTCGAAAAATAATATGCTATTCAATCGAGATGCTTTCGAGAAGCTCAATCTTCTAAATTAACCTAAAACGAATAGATCAAGAATTCGATTTGAGATTCGATAATTTCGATCCTTTCTTACAAAATAGTTACACCCAGATATGTATATCGGGAGTACTCGACCCGTGATCCTTTTGTGTCCAAGGGAAGGAAGAAAGAAGACGGACATGAATACTAAAAGAATTCCTTATATTTAAATTTTTTAAGAATTTATTTTAATAGGTGGGTGATTGTTACCGTCAAAAAGATACTTTTATATCTGAAAGACAACATGAAGAATATGACAAAAGGCATACGTCCCAACTTCCATAATTTATTCAATCGGCGATCACGCTATTCTTTTCTTTTTAATGGTTTTCGGGGCCTTTAATGTTGACACATTACATGTTATAAAAGCTAAATCTAGACCAAGAAAATGACATTTCTTTTGTCCTTTAATTATGGTGTGTTTTGTATATTTTAACCTTATATGCTTGTATGGGGTCGGCAGGGGCGGATCTACGTTCTACGTATCGGGTGCTAAAGTACCTATTAACCCTGACGCAGACTCTGTATAATTATATAGAAAATATAGAGAATACTGTTATAATAAACTAGCAAGCACTAATTAAACAAAAAGTCTTCTGTGTGCTTTGGTGAAGAGGTGAGAATAGAGTGCACAAATATGAGTGCTTAAGGGATCAATTCTTGCACGAACCAATTTTTTTATATGGCCATAAAGTAAGCACCCATGACCTTAAAATCCTGGATCCGCCACTGGGGGTCGGATACAATCGGACATATGAGGAATATTGACTTTGGGTACAAACTGAGGTCGGTCTATATTGGATCGAGGACAGCGCTTCAAGAAGGAAGGTTCGAGGTCGGACATCATTGGATCGGAACCAAAGCATTCTAAAGGAGGCAGTCAAAACCGATCTGCGTAAAAGCATCTTATGGTAAAAGTATCAGTTTCGCGTAACGGAAAGGCCAGAAATCTCATGGTATACAGTTATCTCAGTGGGAATCACGGCCCCAATCATCAAAGACGTTAGACCAGTATTTTTAGGGATAATTCATCCTGTAATTACGTTTTTTACTTTATATAGAATTTCTTTATCTTCCCCTATAAAAGGAACTCAATTCCATTTCAATCTTAGTGGTTTGTTTACTCTCTCGTTTATTTAAAAATCATTCTTTATTCATCGCTATTTATTTTATTGAATAAGACAAATTCATGTATCTTTAATACCACGTACAAATTCAATTGTTACTCGTATTTTAGGGTAAACAATGCTCATTATTGATACTTTGTTTATAAATTGAGTGTGTGTGTGTATATATATATATATATATATATATATACATACTCATAAAATAAAAGAAGAAGTTATATATCGTTCAAATTCTTTTTTTTTTTGACAATAGTAATGTACTTTAATCTATGATGACATGTTAAATATTACTCTGTCAAATTAATAATTTTAAAAATTAGATGAAAATAAGCCGCTAACCACGTGTATTGGATAATCAAAGGTAATAAGTAAAAGTTTATACTATGTGCCTGATATATTTACGAAATCAATAATATATGATATGTATTTGTACATATAAAATTCTCTTGTTCAATTATGGTTAATTAGTATGTTCTTAAATATTAAATCGCTTAATTAATAGTAAGTCGATATGATCTTATGTAAATACTAAATACCACGTATGATTAAAATTTACCTATGAATAATAACTCCAATATATCCATATTAGTCAAAAAGTTCATATTAAAATAATCTCTCACTATTAAAATAATGTCTTTGATTGGAAGAGTATAAATTCTTGCAATCAATATAATTTTATTTTAGATACTAACCATTAATTAAAATAATAGCACAAATGGACTAAGTGTGGAAAGAATCTATCTTACCAAAATGGTACTTCCTTTGGCTTTGGCTGCTCGTCCTTAAATATTGATTATATTATTAGATTTGTATCGAAGATTGAATAATTTTAGCTTTATATAAAGGTATAAATGCAATCTTTTTTAGGAAAATAATATTATTATAAGCAACTTACATCATCGAATATTGTCCAAACAAGGTTGAAGATTCATCTATATCTAAATTATATTAAATTGTGATTATTTAATTTGGAGAGATTTTAGTGATGCAAATCGTAAAATAATAGTAATTTCTGAAGTTAAAAAAGTAAACTTTAGCTGTGCAGATAATATTAACTACTAGTAATTAAGTAAGATATTAATAGAAAAATATCCAAAATAGTTTGTTTCACAATAATACTACGAAAAGAATATGACCTACTCCCTTACGCTACAAGATAAGTGTATTTCATATGAATTTATTACATATTTTAATTTCGGGGTAAGTTAAATGATTCTTTACGTGCAATTAATATGTTCTTATCTTTAACTGAATAATTTTGTAAACTTATAAATGTTCATTTGTCTCTTATCCCTATTTGTAATCTAATTAATTTATGCGTTTGAGTTCTAAATTTTACTACTATCTATTTGATTTATTGGATTCGAAATTAATTACTGTATACATAAACCAGCATATTTGCTGATGTACTTTTAGAAATCTTTGGCTTTTCTCTTCTTTTGTCCGATATCTTTTTTGTTTTCCTCTTTTAACCAATATTTAGAGTAGAAGAGCGAGCTCATTATTCATCAAGTTTCGAATTATGTGTCACTGGAAGCGAATTCAGAATTTAAGCTATATAGGTTCAATTTTTAAGGTTCTTGCATTGAACTCATTATATTTTTTAAACTTACGAGTTCATATCTACTATTTATTATTATTTTAATGATCTTTCACATAAATTTATACTTCACGTTGAAACTACTAAATTCGGATAAACCCTAATATCCCAAAATAATATTTATCCTTATGCGCCACTAACTCTCGGAGATTTACTCGTTATAAGAAAAAGTTGATCACAAATAAGCAACAGAGAAGAAGTTATAATGTTATCGTCATTAATTTTTACGGCAGCAACAAAGACAATGGCCAATTTAGAAAACACATTAATTTACATTAATTTGCTATTCTTAATTTCTGTAATATGAATGGACTATGATCAATGTCAACATGCATATGAGTTGAGTACTGTCCCGTGAGATATATACAAAGTCGCATCCAAGATTAAAATTTGAGTTCGAAATTTAAAAATCTTACAATTGATCCTATTGAACTTTTGGAATTATAAGTTCCAAGTTTAACATTTGTTGGAAAATTTTAGTAACTTTTATATAGAACTATAAACGCTCGAACGTGTTGGATTTAATTGAACCTGTAGCAAATACTCTTTTTATTTTAATTTATATGAATCTGTTTGATTGGGCACGCAGTTTAAGAAAAAATGAAGGTTGAAATTTATGGTCTTAAATAAGTCAAAAAAGGATCCAGAGTATTTATATAAACGCTCGAACATGTTGGATTTAATTGAACCTGTAGCAAATACTCTTTTTATTTTAATTTATATGAATCTGTTTGATTGGGCACGCAGTTTAAAAAAAAATGAAGGTTGAAATTTATGGTCTTAAATAAGTCAAAAAAGATCCAGAGTATTTATATAAACGCTCGAACATGTTGGATTTAATTGAACCTGTAACAAATATTCTTTTTGTTTTAATTTATGTGAACATGTTTGATTGGGCACGCAGTTTAAGAAAAAATTAAGGTTGAAATTTATGGTCTTAAATAAGTCAAAAAGGGATCCAGAGTATTTATGTGGTTATAAAAACTCTCATTAAGGATAGAATTAAAATTTTAAGCTAAATTGTCTTGAAATTTTAAAAAAGATTTTTTTTAACTAAAAAAATAATAATTTCACGTAAATTGAAACAGATGGAGTATGATATATCCGCGTTTGGCTATATGCAGAGGTAATGAGATAAGAGTTGAGAGAAGAGGTTACAAAGAAACTTAAATGGGGAAGTGTGTTTTCCTGCTGCTTCTTTCGGAGTGCCATTTTATTCAAACTTTAAAGCAATGGCAACAGATCTAGTTGCAGTGCTGCCATTTACGAAACTAACTGCCACAAAAATAGTTTTTATATAGTAAAGTAATCTTTTTGAGCATATAGACAAGATGTGGGAAGTTAAACTTAGATAGTTCGGTAATGTGAAGAGAGGAGAGATTCAATGCATCAACGAGCAGGTATGAGAGGTTGGCCATGGAGAGCCTAAGGAGAGGTAGAAAGTATTGGAGTAAGGTGATTAGGCAAGACATAGCGATGTTCCAGCTTGCCGAGGCTATGACCATTGATAAAAAAGCGTGGGTAGAAATTAAGAATTAGAATAAAAGATTAGGTGGCCAAGTGATTTCTTGTTCTTACTAGTAGTATTAGTACATACTCTCATATGTCTTTTTAATCTTAGGCTGCTATTATTGCATTTTGTTGCTTTTATTTTGGTCATCTTACTATCTTGCTTTTATCGATACTTCTTTTCCATGGCTCCTCACTATTGTTTCTAGCTGTTTTTTTAATGCTTATGTTTCGCTGAGCTGAGGGTCTATTGAAAATAACGTTTCTATTTCCACGAGGTAGTAGTTAGGTCTGTGTACATATTATTCTCTCCAGATCTTAATTTATGAGATTACACCGAATTTGTTATTGTTGTGTGGTGAGATTTTTAAGATCAAATTCATGTACAAAAATAAAACCAAAAGGTGTAATTTTACCTCTATAGAGCGCTGTAAAAAAGGTAAAGAATAAAGAAAAAAGGCAAATGATGTAAAATTACTACTATTCAAAAACCCTTAGCAGCAGTTGGGAATATTTTTTGTTTTGCTTTTTTCTTTTCTTTTTCAGAAATTGCAGAATATTTTATTAACTCAGGTGACTTAAACTGTCCTCAAAACGCTTTCTTTTTATTCCATTTGATGATTAAATAAAAAATCACAATTAAGTTGGAATAAAACAATAAGTCATACTTTAAGATATTTATATTTCCTATAAAATATGCAAGTCGCTATATATTTATATGAATTTTACTAATCTACTACTATATGATTGTAGTAGGCTATATAACTTGTCTCTCTCTCTTCTTCTTCTTTTTTTTTTTTTTTTTTTAAGTTTCCAAAAGTAACTTTAGCCACACATTCGATATATGAACATTTTTTGTGCACTCTTTTTATCGGTCTATTAAAAATTATTTTTTTATTTAAAATAATTTAATTTAAAATTTCTTATTTTACTATTAATGATATGCTATTATAGCACCAAAAATATCGTAACATGTTAAAGTCATAATTTATTTTTTTGGTGAAATTGTGAATATTACCATTGATCAACCAAAATGATTACACATATTGAGCACTTTACATCATTATCACCTCCTCAAAGGTACTATGAATGTTCAATCTCAGACGCTAGTCTATACATCAGTGATATTCCTCAAGAATTCCCTACATCTATTTGCCTTCTTTGACTTATGAATATTACTTAAAATCTAACTAATGTTTCCTTCTTTTTTCTGTTCTGCGGCATAGTGTCATGACCCGCCACATCAGCATGAGTGTCATTTGGCAAGTTTTCTTTGGCAATTCTCTTGTGTTCTAACATTTCCTTAGCGATCTTGAGTGTGGTAAGGCTGACTTGGCATAGCAAGAACTTGAGCGAGTTGTCAAGTGCCGCACATAAGCTTAGTTCAAGACCAAGGACGAGACAATATGCACTATTTACACTAATTCCTTTAAAGATCTTCCAATTTCTTACCTTCTACGTATGATAGAAGACAGCTTCACTTGTTGTTGCAACCACTTCTTTCTTTAACTGTTTTCATTTCTTCCTTTTTAATGTTATTCATTGTGCTCGCTATGTCTCCTTCTTGCAGTTGTACACCTAGCCATCGCAGCATCACAGCACGAACATTCTTTATCTAATTGCATTCTACAAATAAATGCTGGCTGGTTTTCGTTATTTGTTCATCTCATAAACAACACTCCATGTCGTCTACTTGAATCTGCAACTTTACCAGGCTTTCCTTTGTTAGCAGTCTCCTTTGAGCTCCAAGTCACATGAAAAACCTGTGTTTTGTCTGTGCTACACTACTCCATATCAAATCTACTATATGCAGTCAGGGGCGGATCCACGTTCCGAGTACCGGGTGCTGAAGCACCCATTAACCCCGACGCAAACTCTGCATAAATTATATAGAAAATACAGGGAATACTGTTATAAAGAATTAGGATGCACCCATTAAACAAAAAGTCTTCTGGGTGCTTTAGTTAAGAGGTGATAATATAGTTCATAAATATGAAGTGGTTAAGGGATATATTCTTGCATGAACCAATTTTTTTATATGGCCAGAAAGTGAGCACCCACGACCTTAAAGTCCTGGATCCGCCACTGTATGCAGTCTTTGCATTCCCCCTAGTAATGCAATATAACTCCTAGTTATTGAGTAACCATCACCCGACCTCAAGTTATACACTCCTTATTCATACCACCTATATGTCCTCTTTAAAGAGTTAATCTTCTTCCAACCAACTACAATAAGCTGGTATCTTATGAGTCCAAATGTTGGTACCAGTTTTCATATACAGTCCATGCACCCACTTCACCCATAGAGCTTTTTATTGCTAAAGCAGCTGCCATAGTAATTTCCCCACAGAGGCCACATTCCATAGTTTACTTCCTTTAACATTCATCCCACCAAATTTCTTAGGAAAATATACTCTTTCTCATGCCACTAAGGCCAATTTTCTCATGTCTTCAGTACTCCCCTAAAAGTAGTCCCTACATATACTGTCAACCTCTTTTACCACTGCTTGAGGTAGAATGAATACAGAGCTCCAGAAGTTGTAGATGAAGAACAACACAGAGTTAACCACCTGCAATCTGCCTGCATATGACAATTGCTTAGAGTATCCAGTTTTTATCCTACTAGTTAATCTGTCTACCAGCTGATAGCAATCCAATTTGTTCCATTTCTTAGATGACAAGGGAAGTCCATGATATATAATTGGGAAGGAGCCTTGGGTGAAACCTATTTTTGCTAACAGCTGCTCCTTGGTCAAGTCATCCACCCCAGCAATGAAGATATTAGATTTATCCTTATTAGCAATTAATTGTGATGGCTCACTAAAGTGATTTAAAGCTTCTATCATCCTAGTCACCGATGCCAGATTACCTTTGCAGAAGATCATAAGATCATCTGCAAAGATCACATGAGTTAGCTTTAGCTGTTTGCTCATGCGATGAAACTAAAAATATGGGAGTTCACTCATAGTTGAAAGAACTCTAGACAGATATTCCATAACTAACACAAATAGTAGAGGAGACATAGGATCTCCCTGCCTTTAGTTTGCTTCTCCCTTCAAAATATACATGTCCTTCACTATTTACTTTGATGGAAAATTTGGTAGTTGTTACACATACCATGATCCAGTGAATGAATATATGTGGGAAACCAAATCCAACCAGAGCTTCTTCAAGAAAACCCCCTTCCACCATATCATATGCCTTCCTGAGATCAATTTTCATAAGGCACCTTGCATATGTCTTCCTACCATAATGCCACAAAAGATCATGGCAAGTAAGCACATTATGCATCATAGATCTTCCTTGAACAAATGCAGCTTGATTGTCAGCTAAAATGTGGCTTATGGCCTGCTTCAATCTGTTGCATATCATCTTAGATATGCACTTATACAAGACATTACAGCAAAGATATATGTCTACACTGGCTAGCATAATCAGGCCTATCCACCTTAGGAATCAGTGCAATGTAAGTTGTATTCAATTGTTTCAAGAGTTGACCATTCTCAAAGAACTCCAACACTGCTTCTGTGATGTCTGCTTTTGCAATTTCCCAAGCTGATGTGTAGAATCCACTCCCATAGCCATAAGGTCCAAGGCTCTTATTTTTGTCTATTTGGAACATTGCTTCCTTAACTTCTTTCCTCAGATAAGGTCTGGTCAACTTAACCTGTTCTAATGATAACACTGGCCCTCTTTTCAAAAAACTGCTGAAAGCTCTAACTCTTACATTCATAGTCTATCCCAATAACTTCTCAACTCAACAAACACCTGAGCTATGTCATCTGGATCACTCTTCCAATTTTCTTGTTCATCCTTTAACTGTGTTGTAGCTAATTGCATTTTCCTATGTTTGATCACAGCATGTATATACCTTGTATTATCGTATCCCAATCTTATCCAATTAGCTTTGCTCTTCTATTGTAAGTATATTTCTGCCATGTATGAAATCTTCCTATACTACTGATACAATTATCTTTCCTTTTGCTGCATACCCTTATCTAATGGATTTGCTTGCAACTTCTCCTATATTCGCCTTAATTCCTCCCTGCTATCATCTACTTCATTTACTAGGTTCTTGAAGTACTTAGAATTTAGTTGCATCAGACCTTTCTCTAGTAACTTCAATCTCTTAACAACTCTCAATATTTTGCACTCTTCAATTTGCACTTATCACCCAGCTTTGATAGTAGCATCAAACAAAGGATGCTGATCCATACATTGCAGTATTGAAATGATTTCTTTCTTCTGGTCGTAATTCCTTCGAAAGTTAACTGCATAGGGCAGTGATCGCTTATTCCTTCAGGTAGGAAATTTATTTTGCAGGATGGCATTATGCCCAACCATTTATCATTGATGAAAGCCCAATCTATATTGGAAAACATTCTATGTTCAGAGTGTTTATCATTCCATGTGCCTATTGCCTTGGTGAGGAAATTCAACCCAACCATAATGGTCCACAAAATTTTTGCATTCCATTATTGCCCAAGTAACTAGGTTACCTCCTATTCTATCCTCCTCGGTTAATACCACATTAAAGTCACCTAATATCAGCTAAGGTTTTGAATAGCCTGCATGTTGTTGTATGATGCTATCCCATAACTCCCTTCTTTCTTTTCTGGTATTGAAGGCATACACCACAGTAAAAAGAAATATTAGTTGCAGTAGAATATAACTGACTTCACATGTCACCCTCTGTGCATTAATACATACAGAGACTACATTATAGTAATCCTGCCTCCATGTCAACCGGATTCTACCATTATAGTGTGCTTTAATATACTGCCAACCTCCAAACAAGCTACCGTCAATATGTTCTATCTTATCCTTCTTTATTTTTATTTCCAACAGAACTACTATACCAGCCTTAACTTTGTTGCAGAGGATTTTAACTTACTTCTGCTTATTTGGGGCATTTAATATCATGACCCAAAATTCACATGTCGCGATGGCGCCTATCTCAATACTAGGCAATCTGATAACCTCAATAACTCACTATAATCTTTTAAGTTTGAAAATATAATATTTAAATTTAATAGAAAATCCCACAAATACTAATATAAAAACACTGCCAAAACCCGGTAACACTGAGTACATGAGCATCTAAATGATAACATAGTCTGACTGATAGAATATTTTCTGTAAATATAGAACAGTGCAATAACTGAAAGGAAAGAGAGTTAAGGTCTGCGGACGTCAAGCAGCTACCTTGATAGTCTTCAACAGATAAAACTCTAAAATCTAGTAGCCGCCGAATCCGAAAGTACCTGGATATGCACACGAAGTGCAGAGTGTAGTATGAGTACAACCGACCCCATGTACTCAATAAGTAACAAGGCTACCTTTGGACTGAAAGTAGTGACGAGCTCAACAGGTACAGTCCAATATAGAAATGACAGTACAAAAATGTAGGCATGTTCTTAAGTTCAACAAATAAGCCCAACACAAGTAAAATAGATAAATTCTGCATGATATGAGGAATATGATATCTCTATATCTACATGCCAAAATATATGATGTATGTGATGTACAACAATGGAAACCCTGTGTATTCACACTCTCAGAATAATCAATCACTCATTACTGTATATGGCCAATCCAGCCTAGGGAAGATCTATCCCCAAATATATATCACTGACGGTCAATCGTTCAGTACTGTATAAGGCCAATCTAGTCCAGGGAAGATCCATCCCTCAATATAGATAACTAGGCAAGATCCATGCTAGGGAAAATCCATCCCATAAATATAAATGATTCGGACAAGATCCATGCCCAGGGAAGCTAAGATCCATCCCATAAATATAAATGATTCGGGCAAAATTCATGTCCAGGGAAGATCCATCCCTTAATATAAAATCAATCGCGCTCATTGTGGGGGGTGCAGACTCCGAAGGAGCTCCTTCAGCCCAAACACTATAATAGCCAGATCCATGCATAAATAAATAAAACATGCTGCGTCGTGCAGCCCGATCCCATAAATATCACTCACAATTTCCAGTCTCTCAGGCTCCCAATGACCTAATAATCAATCTGACATGATGATATGATGTATCAGTGAATGACAACAGAGACTAAGATATGATGTCCAAATAATAAATGTGACAGAGTATGAAATTTACTTTTTTAAACAATTAATTCAACAGCAATACGACCTCTGTGGGTACCAAAAATATAGGCACGTAGCCTAAACATGATCTTTAATACGAGTCTCAGCTCAATTTCTCTAACACATGAGGTATATGGATAATGACATCATTAATTGACTATGCAACTCCACGAAAACAATTAAGTCGCAATTTCTTTGGTACACACCCCACGCCCGTCATTAGCATGTGCGTAACTTCCAAACAATTCATATAACACGTAATTTATGGATTCATACCCTCATAACCAAGTTTAGAAGTATTACTTACCTCAAACAATGCAAGTTCTTTATTCCAATATGCATTTGCCTCGCGAATCGGCCTTTGAACGCCTCGAATCTAGTATTAATTAATTCAACAATCAACACAAATTATAGGAATCAATTCCATATGAAAATACTAAATTTTCCTACAAAATCCGAAATTCAACTCCAAAATCGTCAGTGGGGCTCACGTCTTGGAACCCGACAAAAGTTACAAAATATGAACTCCCATTCAACCACTAGTCCGGCTTTCCAGAATCGGATTCTGACCTCGATATCAAAAGTCAATCTCCTGGTCAAACTTCTAACTTTTAGTTTCCTATTTTTGCCATTTCAACCCTAATTTAACTATGGGCTTCTAAATAATTTTCGGGACACACTCTTAAGTCCAAAATTACCATACGGAGCTATTGAAATCATTAAAACTGTATTCTGGAGTCGTTTACACATAAGTCAATATCCGGTCAACTATTTCATCTTAAGTTTGAAATATTGAAACTAAGCATTACAATTTATTCTGAAACCTCCCAGACAAGTCACATAATTATAATTGGACACAAGATAAGCAATAAATGGAGGAACGAGAATGTAATACTCAAAAAGACCGACCGGGTCGTTACATTTAAGCCCCTAACATTCCAATAAAGTAAATTAACCATTTCCCTATCTGGGACATGGTTCCACCTGCCCCTTTCTCTCCAGTGGCCAGTTTGTTAACAGATTCTAATGTGGTGGCTGTAGCAGGAGTGATCCATTCTGAACTAGTTGATGCTTGTTGCTGAGAGATTTTCATCTGCTCCTTACCCTTTTTCATCTCTCCTGCTTCATTATCCTGTTGCTTCTTTTGCACTACCTCTGTTGTAGGTATTACCTTATCATGTGGAACATCTTGTTTTTTCTTATTTCTACATACCTCTTCCGCATGCCCATAAGCATGGAATAGGTACACAATGTTAGTTTCCAATCATAACTCACTCTTTGTTTAATGAGTTGGCCTTTCTCATTTCTGAATAGTACTGTGTTTGGTAATTGAGCATCCAGCTCTACTTCTACTTGTATCCTTGCAAACTGCAGGCCTACCTTCTTTCAGTGTTTTGAACCATCATTAGAAGTCTCCCCACCAAGCTTCTTATCTTACTCAACCCCTTAGGACTCCAATACTTGAAGTCAAGGCCTGGAAATTTCAACCAAATTGGCACAATGAGCAATTAAAGGGCTTATTGTCAAAGTGATAAATACCTACATTCAGCTCTTCACGCTTAGCAACGATAGAATTGAATTTGACAAGTATTACCTCATTTTTAAGCATAGAGATTTTGTTAATACCATGCTTAGCCTATAGCTTCTTAATATAACCTTGAATCCCTGCAAAAGGAGGATGTGCACCTAGTACATAGCAAACTATTGTGTTTTGCCAGTAATCGATTTCATTAGAAATATCTTCTAGATCAATTGTACCTACACGAGACTCACCATGCAGCTTAGGTTAAACATATTCTAACTTGAATCCAGCATTCGAAAGCTTAGCAATGTCGAATTCATCCCAAATTGAATTCCTCTTCCCTGTTTGCCCTAATTCTTGCTCCATTTCATCCCTCCATGATTTTCTTCCATTACCAGGTGATTTGCTCCGTCCTTCATTCCTTCGGTTGAGAATAGCTTCATTCCATACATTCATAGCTTGCGTTTGCTTTGTTCCTCTCCCTTTGCATTGTTCGCAACTGTTACATTGGTTACTGTTACATTGGCATTGTTAGGAGAATTCAATATCTCCAGCTGCGATCCATTAGTAGCACTCGTTCCTGCTTGAAATTTAGCCTGTATTGCTGCCGACATCGCCATTAACGCCTTCTGAAGATGGAACACGAGTTCTCCTCCCCATGGCTGGCGCACGTTAGAATAACCTGCGCCGAGAGAGAATGATGCCTTCGCCATAGCGTCTTATGATATAAATTTTAAAAATTATTTTTTAATTAACTTTGCGCCTAACCAAATACTGTCACATAAAATAAAATGAAAGGCATAACAAATTACATTAATCAATTCTTGTATCAATAATTTTTTTTGATGCTATTGCAACTTAATGATATATGGAGGAAATAGATAAAGCAACTTTTCTCGTAAAAGCATTATCGAAAATTACAAAATATTGACGATCACCATAATTGTTGTGTGCTTTAAAATTCTACCGACATGCTTCAAAATTGCCTAGGTTGCCTTAAAAATCTGGCGCGAAGCTGTTTTCTTGAAATATTTTATAATAGGGTCAAAATATAAATAGTGATTTAAAAAAGGTCCATCCGGCGTCAATTCTTCTATATTAAATTGGTGTGATTTTGATTGAAGAGAGAGATACTAACAGTCAATGATAAACAAATCCCTAAATTATAGGATGGGCAGGATCGTCACTTGACGGAGGGAGAGAAAAGGATAGTTTAGGGTTTGGTTAAATAAAGTTATTCATATTTTTTTTTAAAACGTGCGGCTAGATTAAAAAAAATTGTGGCTGTTTTAAGTTTACTAGTTTCGAAAAACGCACTTTGCACGTGAATCCTAACTTATGATAGGTTGTAAATGGATTGAACACATAAAATTATTGCAAAATAAAAATATACTTGACTAACATATAAAATGAATAATCTTACAAAAATGGAAATAATACCTATGACTTTGACAACGGGTGCCAGAAGACAACATATCATCAATCAAGCTTTTGAACAATTCAGTGATATCAATATAGTGAGTTGCTTCGAATAGAGTTATATTTCTTCATTATAAAAATATTCCATCTGCATGAGTTGACACAAGGAAATTGCGTTAAATTACCAATTCTTAATGTAAGTTTTCAAGTGGCAACAATCATCAAAGATAATATCACTTAAAGTTAGACAGAACACTATTGATTTTTTGAGATTCTGCAAAGCACATATGCAGGGGCGGGTCCATTTTTCGAGTACCGGGTGCTGAAGCACCCATTAACCTCGATGCAAGCTCTGTATAATTATATAGAAAATATAGGGAATACGGTTATAAAGAACTAGGACGCACCCATTAAACAAAAAGTCTTCAGGGTGCTTTTGGTTAAGAGGTGAGAATAGAGTGCACAAATATGTAGTGGTTAAGGGATCAATTCTTGCATGAACCAATTTTTTTATATAGCCAGCCCACTGTACATATGATGTCAATATGGTGGCCGTATATAGTTAGTGCTTAACCGAGAAAATAGAATGAAGATACAAAACTAAAGTAAAAGAAAGCGATACAATATAGAGAAACGAAGGGGAATGTCTTTGGTAGGACTTTTCGTTTTTCACATTTACTACAACTCTTTGTTACTCATCTACTATAATTGTTTGGCTAATGTCATCCGTTTTTCCTAAACACTTATTGAAATTAAAATGAGAGGTTAATTGTTCTATATTTCAAGACAAATTTTAATAAATTTATGACTTCATACATTAGTGATCCAGCAGTAATTTTGAAGGTAATTTTACTATTTACTTCAAAAAATTGTTGGAGAAGTAGTCTTTAAGTGAAGGACAAAATAGTCATTTAATTTTTAATGAATATTTTCGTATTTTAACTTTAAACTTGGAGCTTCCCACTTATAATATTGTAAGTATTAGTATATGATAGATTGTTAATATGGGCTGCTAGTAATGTCAATTCTCCTATATTAAATTGGGCCAAAAACTCCGATCCATTAGATGAAGATCCAGATTTTAAAGCCCATTTAATGTGACAATCTACTCCAATTGCAATAGTTGTAAAATCTGGCTTTCTTCCTCCTTTGCTCCCTTCTCTCTCTGCTGCTTCTTCTTCTTCTTCTCTCTTACCAACTTCTAGCTTTGGATCTTCAAACCCACCCTCCAATCTCTCCAAAACTCATAAACATTTTCATATAATCTTGTGATCTCTGTGTTTCATCAACACATTTCATCCAAATTTACTATTTTATACCCGTTTTGTTCCATTGATCTAACGGTTCTGATTTGATCACATCTTGAGAGATTGTTAAAAGGGAAATATCCCTTCATCATATAAAGAAGTGGGTATGTCTCAAAATTGTTAATTTTTTTTTATCAATGTTACATTTTTGGTAGTTCCCTGATGCTGGTTTACTTTAAAGTTTTGACATTTATAAGCTTGTTATAAAATCTCTAGTATTTTCCTGATGAAAAGATGTAAACTTTTTTCTTTTGTTAGATTTGTGTTGCATAGAAATGAAAATAAGGGGTTGGTTTAGGAGCATTCTTGAGAATGGGATACTTAATTGCACTTTTAATCGAGGTGCACGCAAGCTGGCCGAACACCACAATTATTTAAAAAAAGTTGCAGTTTTAGTCTAGCATGTGTCTTTTTCTATCTTTAATGGATAAAATGCCAAACAATAATGTCATGGTGCATATATTTGTTTCACTTAAATAATGTTAGTACTAAATACTGTTTTTGGTATGTCAGAAATACTGTTTACTTTTGTTATTTCTTGTGGTGTCATGTAAAATGTTGAGTCTTTGCAATGGCCATTGATGAGACAACAAATTATGCTCAGCTGGATCAGTTAGGTTACGTTACTAACACATTATGGTGGCATGATCAATGGCTGATACATACTCAGCTGACTTTTCCAAAGTCTCCTTGCTAAGAGCCCGTTTGGACAAGAATTTTTTCATTTTTTCCCGAAATCAGTGTATAGCTGACCTCATTAACTTTGTTGTGAATGTCTATGCAAGTGCACCTATTATTGAAGTTATTTACTTTGTGGGTCCCATGTACGAAGTCATTTCACATGTTAATATTTTATCTTTTTGACCTAGCATCTAATGTTGTAGTCTAGTGGTCAATGAGGTTAGAATAGACCTTAGGAGATCTACGTTCAAATCATAGAAGAGGTATAAAATACTAGGAGATTTCTTCTCATCTGTGTAAGCTTTGGTGGACTCTCTGGTACCTATGCTGATGCAAGGGTAGCAGGTACGCGATGGATTAGTCGAGTGTGTTGCAAGCTGGCTTGAATTAAAAAATATGGTATTTGTGGCCATCTCATGTAGTTGACTTTGACACAACCATTTAACTTGACTGATTTTAATGTTTCTAATCGAGTACTGTGTGTGGAGTTTTCTCTTCTCATAAATTGATATTGCCTTTTGACTACCAGGTCACCGGAGTGTCCCTCAAATCTATTACCTTTACTGAGTGTAGTAAATAGGGATGTTTAACATTGTAGAATGCCTCACTTTCATTTCCTTACTTAGTCATACTAATTTGCACGTGGATTGTGATTGTTTCCTATTCATCGATGCTGGGGTCCTATGAGGGTGTATTTTGTGGATGAGGCATATGTGTTGGTTTTGGCAAAAGTCCCACATCGGTGGGTAGAGAAAATGTTGGATGGAATTTTCCCTATAAAAGGAGGCCTAATGTTTAGGATTTAAACACACCTCTCATTTGCCTTTATATCTTCTTAAGGCATTTGTATCTTCACTCTTTAGTATTATTTCACTTGTATTTTTTGGAGTGGAATAAAATATTGGTTGTGTCCGAGGAAGTAGGCAAAATTGGCCGAACCTCGTAAATTCTGGTGCTTCTTTTATTGTTGCTTTATTGTCTATTTATTATTTGGTGGTTGTCATAATTTTTGGTATAGTAGTTGTGACTCATTCACACTATATACATTTGGCTTCCGCAACAATTGGTATCAGAGCCAAGGTACTGTCTAAGTATGCTCTGTGGTTGCAGCATAGTCTGATCTTCCACATCAGAAAAGATTTATCTTGGTAACTGAGTCAAGGTTCTGTCTGAGTATGCTCTGTGGTTGCAACTTAGTTTGATCTTCCACACCAGAAAGGAAATAATCTTGATTTGTGTCGTCAGCTATTAAATAATATTTTGTGTCAAAAATGGGAGACAATAAACAAGAAGAAGCTACATCAAGTGTCAATAAGACGTCATTGTTGGCATCTTCGCTTATGACAAGAATTGTGTCAAATGCGAAATTTGCGGTAGAAATTTTTGACGGGTCAGGACATTTTGGGATGTGGCAAGGCGAGGTTCTAGATGTCCTTTTTCAACAAGGGCTAGACCTTGCCATTGAAGAAAAGAAACCAGATATTATTGGAGATGAAGATTGGAGAATCATCAACCGTGTTGCTTGCGGTACCATTCGATCCTACCTTGGAAGAGAGCAGAAATATCCATACACAAAGGAAACTTCTGCAAGTAAATTATGG
>MCJB01041101.1:2057-40166 GCA_002018475.1 Nicotiana obtusifolia | reverse complement strand
GATGTTCGGTATCATTTCGTACGAGAAATCATCGAAGAAGGTGGAGTCACGGTTAAGAAAATTCATACTACAGAGAATCCTGCTGATATGCTGACAAAAGTAGTGGCTGCGATCAAGTTTCAACATTGTTTGGATTTGATCAACATTGTTGAACACTGAAGATCGAAGATGAAGACACAACCAAAATTTGTTATTGAAAGAAAATTGAAGATGTGGAATTTTGCCAAGGTGGAGATTTGTTGGTTTTGGCAAAAGTCCCACATCGGTGGGTAGAGAAAATGTTGGATGGAATTTTCCCTATAAAAGGAGGCCTAATGTTTAGGATTTAAACACACCTCTCATTTGCCTTTATATCTTCTTAAGGCATTTGTATCTTCACTCTTTAGTATTATTTCACTTGTATTTTTTGGAGTGGAATAAAATATTGGTTGTGTCCGAGGAAGTAGGCAAAATTGGCCGAACCTCGTAAATTCTGGTGCTTCTTTTATTGTTGCTTTATTGTCTATTTATTATTTGGTGGTTGTCATAATTTTTGGTATAGTAGTTGTGACTCATTCACACTATATACATTTGGCTTCCGCAACAATATGCAGTTACCTTGAATTAGATTTTTGGTACTATCTTCTAGCAACATTATGGACTATTACTTCTTGCTCAAGGTTGTGTTTTGCATATGACTTGATTTAATCTTTATCTGTCATAGAACTTACACAAGGGAAATCAACATCTAGAGGCCAGGTTTTAGTAATAAACAGTTTTCTTAGGAGATATAACTCCTAATTGTCTTTAGGCTTTTTGCCTAATGGGGAATGTTGAGAAATGGGCCACAAGTGGTTTGTTTTCTTGTTGCTGTCTTTTTCTTAAATACACTTTGAGGATGTTTTGCAAAGGTAAAAGATTCAGTTTTTCCATTAGCAGTTAGCTCTGAGGGTTTATATATGACCAAAGATGATCATCTTTTTCCATTGACAGCAAGCTTGCAAGATTAGAACTTAAACTCTAAATCTTTTCCGGCATGAGGAAAAGAAAACAAATTACAATATCAGTACAATACTTATCGCAAAAAAATAATAATGTAAAATACTGCGCTTTAATATTCTCATGGTGGCTGGTGGGAGGTAGCATGTACCCCGTGGAACTAGTCAAGGTATTAGTCGAGGTGCGCACAAGTTGGCTCGAACACCGTGATTATCAAAATAATGAAAACTATAGCTCTTGGTGATGGGTCAAATTTTGGAAACATACCAATTTTAGAGGAAATATTCTTGATTTTTCATGGATGATGTTTAGACTATATCAGCAGTGAAAATTGAGGATTTTGTTCCCTTGAACTTTTGGGCATTCCATATGTTCCTGTGGTGTCATCAGACGCTACATGTATTTAAATTAAAAAAAAATCCTTCCTGCATGATAAATTTATCAATTACTTAACAGTTTTATCCCTTTCAATTTAAGTATTATTTTCAGTTTTTGAGAGGGCAACCCCTCGTCTTCCCTGCAGCTAGAGAACAGACAGAAAAGAAAATATTTATCTTTTTCTGTTGACACTTTTCTCTGCGGCTTGTATCTTTCTCATGTAACTGTATTAATTAATGGTTTCGGACAGTTAGCAAACTTTTTGAGCATCGCCAGCTCTATGGTCATTGTTTGCAATCCACACGTATTACTAATTTCCCAATAATTATCTGCTCCTCTCTCTCTCTCTCTCTGTCTCTCACACACACACACACAAATACCACCCTTTTCCCTCCTCGTTCACCCCCTAATCTACAAAGCAGCTAAAAAAGAGTAAAGAAGAAAAAACGAATGCAGACAGAGTGTTATGATTAGTTGACCTTTTGCATTACTACGGAGTAATATTTTGTGGTGTGACTTGGTCACTTAAATTGAATTAGTTGAATTATTTAGAGATAGCAATTTTGGCTTTCTTATATCATGTACCAACCAGAAGTGGATGTTCTGCAAGCACATTTTTGCCTCAAGTCTTATAGCAGTACTTCCTTTCATTTTTCTTCTAGGTTTTTGCTTAAAACGTCTGCAACAAGAAGCAGGAGAAGTGGGAGGTGGCAAGGATGGACCATTAGACGAACAATCAGCTGATTGTTCGTGTATAATTTCCTTTCCTTACCTATTATAATTAGACTGTATCCTATTGAAGAATCTTGTAGAAGAATGCCACATTGTTTTATGGGAAAGCAAAGTTTAGACTGGATTCTTTGCTGAAGTTTTAAGTTTCTGTCTTTTTCTTTTTATGCAGGTATCTAAAAGCTGTCCCTTTTAGGAGGACTGAATAAAATAGGAAAGAGTTACCCTGCAGTGAAGTGGCTGGAAGAAGTTGTAGTACAGGGTTAATAGAAAGGTCCTATTTTAAATTACCTTGTCATTCTTCACCTTCATATAAAACTACTATATTGAGATTCCTTTCTTCTCTTTAATCAGTTCCTAAGCTGAAGCCTCGTCTTACATATTCCTGCATTCCCTTACAAGTTTTCCTGACGGCCTTCTGCGTATTTGTGCTTTAAATTTATTACTTTTGGTGTTTATAAGCAACTATGGTGTTCTAGCTGCCATTTTACCTAAAGAAGATGGCGTTTCTTTCCGAGGAAGCACAAACGGAGGATTACCTTTTCAAGATTGTTTTGATTGGTGATTCGGCTGTTGGGAAGTCAAATTTGCTTGCTAGATTTGCTCGAGATGAATTTTATCCAAACTCAAAGTCGACAATAGGAGTAGAGTTCCAGACCCAAAAGCTGGACATAAATGGGAAGGAGGTCAAAGCGCAGATATGGGACACAGCAGGTCAAGAACGGTTTAGGGCAGTAACTTCTGCATATTACAGAGGCGCAGTTGGAGCTCTTCTGGTTTATGATATTAGTAGACGCCAAACTTTTGATAATATCAGTCGATGGCTTAATGAACTTCAGAGTAAGTTATATGTCGACTTTATTTGCTCCTTTTAGTTTATAAATTATTTGACTTGCGCACTCTGCAGTTAAGATTTGATAAAGAATACAAGTTATTAATGTTGCATTACAGCTCAATAAATGGAATATCTATCGCTTGCTCATGTTGTGTTGTGCTCATGAATGATTAATCTTAAAATGGTTAAGATTGTATTTCCAAGTGTTTGCTCTAGTCTGCTTGATGTACTTGTCCCTTCAAAAGAGAGGCAGCTTTATTAACCTTAATAGATTATTGATCCTAATTTCCATGTTGATATGTTGTGCATTTCCTATTTTGCGCATCGTGCTTAGCTCCTTCCTCCATTGACTAGCAAAGACCTTGACTTGTATGGACAGCTCATTCTGACATGAACGTGGTTACAATACTCGTTGGCAATAAATCCGATCTCAAAGATGCACGGGAGGTTACAACAGCGGAAGGCAAATCCTTAGCGGAGGCACAAGGTCTATTCTTTATAGAAACATCAGCTTTGGATTCCTCGAATGTAGCTGTAGCTTTTCAAACAGTTGTTAAAGAAATCTATAATATTTTGAGCCGGAAGGTCATTCAATCGCAAGAACTCCAAAAAAAGGATTCTGGACGATTGGCAAATGGAAAAACTGTGGTTTTGCAGGCTGATGAAAACCAAGAAGCAAATGGACAAGCGACGAAAGGCTGTTGTTCTTCATCATAATTGGGATGATATTCTTGTCAACATCTCATCTACCCTGTTGTAATTCAATTTCTATTGTTGCTTTTGAAAGATTATGGGGGAAAACAAAGTAGGTCTTGTGCTGTGGGAAAACAAAGTTCCATTAGATAAAAATGTAAATTATTCAAAAGGGGAGAAGAACCTTTTTTGATCTGTCAGTTCTTTTGTATAATGCACTGGTACAGCTTCTTCTCTTCTATATGTGCTTTCATTTCAAATGTATGCCTATTTCTAATTAGATGTGCCAAACTTATGTAATGAGTATTATTAAACAATGTAAGAGTTTAACATATATACGCCGTCAGCGTAAAGAATTCTTTATACTAGCAGGTCAGATAAAGGATATTACCCTAATTCTTTTAAAATGTGCTTGAAAATAAGGTAGATTACCTACTATAATAAATAAAGGTGATAAAGGTGATCCGATGGTGTAAAAACTCCGTATAAAACTCAGTATAAGCTAAATTTACAACCATTCGACTGCAACTTTAGTCATGTTTTAAAGACAATCTTGGAATATATAATTTCTCCTGAATTTTAACGTTTTGTTATATCCAAAGAATTATGGATCATTAATAAATCTCTAGGAAGTAGTAGTGTTATAACCCTG
The DNA here is from genome assembly GCA_002018475.1 of Nicotiana obtusifolia. Taxonomy (NCBI): domain Eukaryota; kingdom Viridiplantae; phylum Streptophyta; class Magnoliopsida; order Solanales; family Solanaceae; genus Nicotiana; species Nicotiana obtusifolia. The sequence continues at coordinate 35,901 of MCJB01041101.1, read as the reverse complement.
GAAACAACTTTTTCTATTATTGTCAAGCAATTCTTTCAGGATTAAACTTCAGATCTCTCTATAAAAGGGAAAAAGAAGAAAAAAGAATCTACTCTTTATTCTGATGTTGAAACTTAGCAATATAGTATCTTAGTGGGCGTTTGGACATAAGAATTATAAATTTCAAAAAATGTAAAAAAAATTTCAAGTGAAAATGATATTTGAATAATTATTTGGATATGAATATAATTTTGGGTTGTTTTTGAATTTTTGTGAGTGATCCGAGTGAAAATTTTGAAAAACGGTTTTTAAAGTTTTTCAAATTTTTGAAAAACTTTCAAAAATTCATCTTCAAATAAAAATTAAAAAATTTTATGGCCAAATATTAATTTCGAAAAAAATAAATTTTTTTTTGAAGAAAGGGGAAAAAATTCCTCTTAGTTTCATAGCAAAGGAAGTGCCAAATGAAGCAATATATGTCAAGCATTCATCAATTTCCCTGTCAATTGTCAATTGATTTGATTTTGGCAACCCCACCTTATGGTCCTATAATATTCTTTTATTTGACATCATCCATTATGATTTTAGGTCCTTAGAATAAAATATATTAATGCCCTATAATATTCTTTTATTTGACATCATCCATTATGATTTTAGGTCCTTAGAATAAACTATATTAATGCCCTATAATATTCTTCCATTTTCTTTTTTTTTTCCTAAACAAAATGTTAGTGTGTTGTAGTATTTGAGAGTTAAAAATATTGACTTATTTATTAGAAACAAGATTTAAAATATATAGTCACTGCTTAAACAGTTTTTATTTGGTATAATGTCAGGCTTGAGAGAAAGGCAGTCCTGGAGCAACGATAAAATTGCTTCCGTATGATATATATATATATATCACGGGTTCAAGCCGTAGAAGTAACCACTAACACTTGCATTAGGGTAGACTGTTTATATCACACCATTTTTGGTGCTGTCTTCCCCCGATCCTGCATAAACACGGAATGTCTTGTATATCGAGCTGCTCTTTATCGTAATGTTGGCTCAAAATAAACTTAAATGGAGATACATGGTCAGTGAGGATTTCATAATCCTTTTCATAACTTCTGATTATATTCTCAATAATATATGAATTGTTCCCCAACAAAAATGTAAAAGTTAGTCATTTTGATCCTCCCTTTCTTTGTTCCATCTTTTTTATAGCACAAAAAAATATATAATTATAATTACTCATTTCATCCTAAAATGATTGTCATGTTTCACTTCTCTAAAATAAAATCAAAATTTTCTTGACTAAATTTCAATATATCTTTTCATGATTTAAACATATAAAAAAAAAAAGATCAGTACTTTTATGCACTTCTTTATTTGACTACGAGTAAAATAATTGAAAAGGGGAAAAAAGAATAAAGAAAAAAAGAAGTAAGGTATAAATCGAGCCACGGAATAAGGATAAGAATATATATGGCCAATCATTTGGGGAATTTTTAAACTTTAATATTACAAAATTGACCAAAAAAAAACATAAAAAGGAAAGGAAAAACATGGCAAATACACAATCACATGTTGTCCATTATGTACTGTCTATTTGCCTATAATTTGGTGGTGGTCCAGTCAACCATGGACCGCTGACCAAATTTCATATTTGTTCTGCCCCACCCTTTATCCACATATTTACATGGGGTGTGAGATTTTTTTTTAACCATTCGGTATTGATAAGAGAGATTTGCTCAGTTGATAAAAATACATTCATCCACGATTGTTAGGTCCTGGGCTCGAGTCATGCTGGAGGGAAGTGTGAAAACACTATAGATCCTCCTAATTTGAGAGGGATTTAAAAAAAAAAACTAAAAACCAAAAAAAAAAAAAAAACATTTGGTATCCGAAATATATTAATTCGATTGATTCAGATTCGTACAATAAAAAGTCGATACATATTGATTCGACTAATTCAAATTTACACCCGTAAATACCAAAACATATGACTCAGATTATTTCAGATTCACATCATAAAATGCTTATTATGCACTAGAGTCTTAGTGCTATCTACTAGGGGTGTACAAATGAAACCGACAAACTGTACCAACCCGATAATTCGAGTCAAACCGCGAAAAAAAATTCTTCTATGATTTGGTTAGATTGGTTTGGTGTTGAACAAAAAAACCTGACGATATTTGGTTTGGTTTAGTTTTAACTAAAAAAAGTCGAATTGAAACCACACCAACCTGATATTATATGTATAGAAGTTTTAAATATATTAAATACATGAAAATATTTATTGTAGTGTAGTTTATGAATATTTCTTATTTTTTTTATAATTTTATCTTTTAAGATATTATTTTTAGCTTGAACTTATATTTTTGGATGCTTCAATAAGTTTTAAAGTCCATAAATGTTAGTAACTCAAATAAATCTTAAACCAAAATAAAATCAATACTAATGATAATAAAAGACACTCAATTCAATGTCCTATGAATAAAAATAGTGTTAGATATCTATTTTTTAGTTTTTCCATGGTTTAGATAAAATGCATAACTTATTTTTCTTTTAGTGTTTAGCCATGTAAATAATAGTACTTATTAGTCAGTACTTATTTAGCAACTTAAAAATAATTTTAATTTTTTTTTTTAATTATGGCTTATTAATAATATTTATTTTATGTGATTTTCTCATCTTTATTTGTTGAATATTTTAGTGCAATGCCATGAATCATCTCATATTTATGTTATTTTATTAAAAAATACCTTATATAGTTCTGTCTTATTAGGATTAAAGAAATATTTGGAGCATAATTTTTATGTTTTGTGCTATGAAGACTTTATGAAAAAAATCTGAATCAACCCGAAAAGCCGAATCTTAAAAACCCGACTTTTATTTGTTTGGTTTGGTCTTTAGATTTAGTAACCCGATATAATTAATTTAGTTTGGTAATTAAAAAATCCGAACTAACCCGATCCCTGTACACCCCTACTCTCAATCAATGAAGAAGTCACCATTTGAATTTTTAGAGTGATCAAGAGTATTTAATATATATAATAGGAATGTTAGAGTCATCTACTATTCTTGATTTGAACTTGGTATTGTTGGTCTCTATAGGATTTTTCTCTTCTCCTATTAACTATGTAAAAAAGAAAAAAAGACAAAAAAGGAAGGTGTGTAACAACATTTTCAAGGACAAATCTCATCACCTAAATGTCGCAAATTAAGCAGAATGATTATTAAAATATTATTTCATTTACTTTTCTGTGAAGGCACTATTCTCAGTTTGCTCGTAATTTGACTATTCTATCGAATAATTATTACCTACCACCAATATAAAATCGGATAATTCGGACCACCAAGGCGTCTTCTCTCGCATTTGGGTCTACACTATCAGATTCTGGGTGATGTTTCCAGCTTCCGATCTTTTTGACCGGATATCTCATGAATTTCTGATATCTCGGCGGGAGTAAAGATTTCAACTGTCATAAACGTTAAACCATTATTTTAGGGATATTCCACCCCGTAATTGAAGGGATTTTCATCTTGTAATTAGGTTTTTACCATATGGGGGAATCTTCTTCTACCTATAAGAAAAGTATCTACCTTTATTGTAACACACAACATATACGAAAAAACTACTAAATATTTCAGCTGTCTTTTATCAGAATTAATCAACCTTTATTGTAATTCAATTCGTTATCATCAATCCATTCAAATATAGCGGTTTGATCGTTTTTTTGCTTATTAAAATTTGATTACTTGACATTATATTTTACGTTGTATCAAATCAATTCGCACATCCTTAGCATCACGAACAAATTCAATTGTTACTCGAATTTCAGGGTAAACAACAGTCAAAAATTGTGACAATACTCTTTGCTAAACTAATTTGGAAACTTGAAGTAGTTAGTTATATAAGGATTACAATACAAGAATTGTCATACATTGAATAATAATAATGTAAGTATTATTATATATTGAACCATAAAATAGGAATTGGTATACGGTGAATAAACATACAACTTGTTACAAATATTCCATATTCTATCGCTATAAAGTAATACATAAAATTTCCATATAACTTATGCAAAGTTTAATGCCAAAAGAAAACGTTGCATTAGTCATGCAGAGTTTATACTAGAAAATGAAACGTTATATGTGTAAACAAACCATTATATTCATTATGTAGAATTCAGGAGCATAGCAAAGCAATTTTTACAAGTTTACTACACTAAATAAGCTGAAAATTTTATGGAAATTGAAAATGGCAGATTCCAGAATGGGATAAGATAACAAAGTTCAACAACAGCCAGCAAAGTTTGCTGAAGCATTACAGTATGAAAATAAAAATAAAGAAGAAAAGAATCCAATGAGTAAAGAACAATCTGCATTTTATGTCTCATTGTTTCATCAGATATGCATTGGTACAGTAATCTTTAAGTATATTCCAGCTATCCAATTTTACATCTCAACCATATGCAGGGACAGGAAAAAACCAAAGAAAATGAAAAACCTATACTAGAAAATTTACGTTCAAACCTTACATTGACGTCCCTTCGCTTTGTAAACGTTGATTGGGAGAAGTTCTATAGCAGGTATCGAATTAGCTCTAAGTGAATGCGCCTCTAGCCTGAAGTATTTCTTCAGAGAGAATACAAGTAATCCGCATCCACGACTTTGACTCAAGCTGTACTTTCCACCTATATTAAGCATTTTATGTCCTTTAACTTCCACACAGTAATCTTCCTAGGCAGCAATTCCTGTATCACAAATCAAACAGTATATATATAAGTAACTGTGATGCAAATGAAACAAATCAGTCCAATGCAGTCAAATAAGCATGCAAGAAACGAAATCATCATTGTGCATGCTTGGAGTCGTGGTATGTCATTTACGCGAGCTACCAGATTGCAGCAAAGATTAGGATTACCAATTACAACTTGAGCGCATGAATGGTAAGAAGATATTTTTTTTGGTTTTTCAGGCACTTCTTAAATTCTTTCTCACAACCCCCGTTCTTTCCTTTTCAGACATAGGTGTAAAGGTGAAGTGAAACGGAAGGGGAAAATGATAACTTAAGCAGACAGAAAACAATAGGAGCAACGATGTGCCAACAAGTTTCACGGCACACCAACTTAGTGTCAGAGGTGGAGCTAGGATTTGAACCTTATGAGTTGGGGACTATAATCCATTTAATTTATTGTGTTCTAAATTAGCAATTTGTACTTATTCAATAGATTTCTCAAAGACAAATACAGGGTTTTGAATAAAAGATACTGGATCCAGCCGAACCCGCATCCCACACTCTGGCTCCGCCCCTGCTTAGTGCAACAAAAGACATCACAACAATTAACTAAGGTTGACAAACAAAAGGAGTTAAATTACCTTTATTTGATCTATTTGCAACACTATAACCACCAACAAGACCGAGTGAGTCTGCATTCCCAAGTCCATAACCAAAGGAAGCAGAGCCATCTAGTTCTGGAGATGTTGAACGCCAGGCAGAGTCCTCATAAAGTGAAGCACCTACAGTACCATACAAGTTCCCAAAAGCCCCAGTATGAATGTCTTTTGCTGGAGCATATGGTGATGTATTGACAGCATTGCCGCCCGAGTTTCTACCATACACTGGCCCACCTGTTTCCCCACTGTTAGTGATGTTGCCACTGCCAAAAGAACCATTTCCACCACCTTGACCTGAAATTGAAGAGGCACCCCAAATTGTTCCGAGACCTCCAAGAGTACCATATCCTGCAACCCCGCTTCCAGAACCAACAAAATCAGTAGAGTTGGCGGAATTTGTTCCATAATTAAGACTCTCATTATCCCACAGGTTCCATCCTACTGAATTCAACATGGAACCACTTCCAACCCTTCCGGGAGCAAACCCGACAGGACCACTGTACCTGTTTGAATTCCCATTGTAAAAAGAACTGAATCCACGTCCATAATTAGAACCAAAAGTTCCACTTCCACCATAGTTTGGGTTCAATGCGGAGTCTATGCCAGTCGGCATATTAATAAACTCAGCAGGATTAAAAGAAGAATATCCATTCCGACCAGCAGTAAGTGGGCTGTATCTACCTTCCATTCTCACTCCATAACTTCCAATCGAGCCTGGAACGTAACCTTGAGTATACGCATTAAGCAAATTGTTAACCCGGTTCAAACCATAGTTCTGTCCACCAAATTGGCTTCGGGTTGGACCAGGTGATAGCTCTTTGGGAACTGCACGCTTAACCTCGACCATTTTACCATTAAGTTCATGGAATGTTTTGTATAGAACTTTATCAACCGCCTCCTCTGAGTCATAGGTGATGAATCCAAATCCTCTAGGCCTTTGTGTGTTGTGATCATACATCACCACAACATCTGTGATCATCCCAAATTGATCAAAGTAATTCTTGAAGTCACTCTCGGTGACTGAGGATGCCAAGCCTCCAACAAAAATCTTTTTAGCGCGCGTCGGACCTGGAGAGCCCTGCATGCTTCCATTGTTTCTGGTAATGTGTTGATCATCTCTCGGAACAGCCTTCTTTGCCTCTACCTGGAGATGTGAGGGAAATAGTAAACACACATACATTTTTTTCCGTAACAATTAACGAGTTATCAGAAATCCTAAGTGGAAGACTCATTCTTGTATCAGAAATGCAGTTACTGAGCATTCAGGGCACTAACTTGCTACAAATTCAAGTTTACTGGCGGTTTATGATTAAAGAGTTCCAGAAGAAATAAAATATGGACATAGCCTAAATCCTATGAACTAAGTCTGCTTGCTTTCATCAGGCATGGTTGCTTTCATCTTCAAGTAATATTTCAAAGATGAAATGATGATGATACGAGTTGAACCTAGAGAAAGAAATGAGGATTCATATCGTCAACCCCAACTTGTTTGGGACTAAGGCATAGCTTTTGTTGGTGTTGTTGTATTTCATTTCATTTAACATATAAGAGTTTGAACTGTCAATTCTGTACATCTCATTTCAAGCAAGCCAACTGAGCTCATATCTGGTTCAATTCTGCTACAACTAGGCACTTGCTATTACCTTCAATTATTACATATAGCCTCTATTACACTAAGTATAGAAATACTAAACTTTTATAAGTTTGATTATTGAATCATCGATTTGTTCATTGATAGTATATACTAGATACACCCTACACGCAAAACTTTTCTACATCTTCCAACAGATCATTCCCAACGTAAACAAGGATCCGTCATGAAATATTTATAAGTTTGTGAATAACAATAATCGTCATCATCTATAAATATCACAAAGAAAATTGGAACTTTTAGATTAAATTCCAGTAGCATAACCATTGTTTTCCGGAAAAGCCATCTGAAAGGCTTCATTGTTGGATCACATGGGTTGTTTATCTAATCAAATTTTGAACCATTATGTTTCCTTAATAGTAAATCCAAATGAACAGAGTACAGAAAATGATCCAGATATCGCGCAACATGTTACTTACAGTTCTACCATCAATTATATGTTTTTCCTTGACAACTCTTTCGGCAACAGAAGGGTCTGCAAAAACAACAAAACCAAAACCGCGAGCACGGCCAGTGATCCGATCTTTCATGATCACAGCTTCAACTACATCACCAAAAACTTGGAAATATTCTTTGAGACGATCTTCATTAGTGTCCCAAGAAATTCCCCCAACAAACAATTTTCCCGGCTCCATTTCCATTCTACACATCAAAATTACCACTCATAATCATAATCATAATCATCAAAAATGAAACTAAACATAATCATGAATAGATCAGAGTTCCAAAGTGTTAAAATTCAGATCACTCACAACACAAAGTAAAAAGCATGACAAAGGATCTCAACAAACTCATAAAATTGGATAATTCAAACAGTATAAGCATAAACTTCAGCTTATACTATTCAAACAAACTTATCAATCAAGAATTCAACATGAAACATCAAAATGCAGATTAAGTAAAAAGAAAAATATAAGAATTGAAACTAAACAATAGATTCCAATAATCATAATAATCAGCTATTCAACAAGAGATCATCTGATCTTAAACAGATCGAAAATCAACATACCCACAAGCCAGAATTATCCACAAAGCTAAAAGATCAAAACTTTTGAACATAAAACAAGAAAAATCAACACACCCACAAGCCAGAATTGTCGAAAAAAGGCAAAAAGATTACAACTTTAAATATCAAACATGAATAAGCAGATCAAAGCTTAAATTTTTACCAATATATTAAGGCCAAGAAGATAAATGGGTAATACTGAAGATCGGTTAGAGAGGCATATATAGCGAGAGGGGGCTGAAAGGCCCTCTCTTTTTCCTCTCTAAACGTTCTAAATTCACCAAAAATTGGCAAAACACAATAAAAATGGAGTTCTTATTATCAAAAAGAGAGAGAGAGAGAGAGAGAGAGAGAGAGAGAGAGAGAGGAAGGAGAGAAAAAGGCAAGAGCAAAAAAGAGAGTGTGGTGTAAGAAAGATTGATTTACAATCTGAAATGGCTAACACTGTCTCTCTCTCTCAAAATAGTATATACAATAAAAATTTATTTGTATATATTTTGTGTATAATATTGTGAAGGAGAGAGAGAGAGAGAGGGAGAGAGCTCTTTGGCTATCCTCTCTGTGTCGTGCGTGAGAGAAAATGTAGAAGCGGAGAGGAGACAATGGAAGATGATGACTTTTTACTTTCTTTTATATAAATAGAAGTTTTTGAATTTAAATATGTTGCTTTCTTGATTAAAATAACTTGGCAGCAAATATTACCTCAACAAATTTTTTTTTGTTAATTTTTCCTCAACATCAAGAGCGTATCTACGTTGACCGTATCGGGTGCTAAGCACCCATTAATTCCGACGCAAACTTTATATAATTATATGAAAAATATAAAAAATACTGGTATAAAGAACTAGCAAGCACTCATTAAACAAAAAGTCTTCTGGGTGCTTTGGTTAAGAGGTAAGGATACAATGCACAAATATGAACTGGTTAGGGATCGATTCTTGCATGAAATAATTTTTTTATATGGCCAGAGAGTGAGTACCCACGAACTTAAAATACTGGATCCGCCACTGCTCAACATTAGTACCTTCGTTTTAAGCTCAATAGGATTTGTAAGGTAAGGTTAAGCTCGATATGTGTTTAGCTCCTATGCCTTTGGATACACCCGAACGGCTATTAGATTATATGCCCTTGTGAGACTATGCCGGCAGCTACACCATGACTCCTCTACATGAGGCTGCCGTAGAGGCAAAGTGAGGCGTAGAGGAATAATTATATAGCCAAGGCATATAAGCGACATTACTCGAGCTTTTGTCCCCCTTACTTATATTTTTCTGTTGTGGTTTGTTTCTACTATTAATAAAATTATATAATTTAAAATAAAAAAAAAAGTACCTTCGTTTTCTTATCCTAGTGATTGTCAATGCTTTTTTTTATTTTTTATTTCGGGTGTCTAATATTCGCCTTGAGGTCCAGCAAATTAGGATTTGTATCGAAAAATTTTCGCTTTTAGAAAAAATATATCTTTTATATTTGTGATTCGAACTCGAGAAATCTCATTAAGAATAAATGAATACTTAATTACTATTCCACCACAACCTTTAACGAGAATTACCAATGTTTTCGAACATGTCTCTTAATTTCTTTTTGTGCAATTTGTTAAGAGGAAAATTTTAGTTTCCCCATCAGTATGAATTAATGATTAGAAACTTTTGAGTTTTAGTCCACTGGTTGTCAATATTTCAGATCATTGTCTTACATTTTTCTTTATCTGTTTGTTTGATTTTTTTTCTTCATATTTTTACCCCCATTTATTATTTCATCAGTTAGGAAGAAATTAAGCATAAAGTTTTTACTCTTTGGCAATTGCAGTTGTTTTTTCCAAACCACTTGTTTGGAATGAAAGTGGTCATACATTTATAGTAAAAAATAACTGTCATTTCCCAAAATTATATTTACTGAAAATTGAATAAAATCTTTTCTTACCCTTTCTATCATAATTTTTACCAACCCTTTTGAGGTACGAAACATAATTTAATTGTTATTCGATTATCAAAATATCGAATTTGGGATATCTTTCGCGTATAAAGTTATTACAAAAAGTTTATGTATCATCTTACCATTTTAAAATGAGATTATGAATATATGAGTGTTCAAGAATCAGATTATCTCAACAAACATTATAATAAGACTTATTCAAACAAAGGCAAATTTCTTGTTCAACATAGCGTATTTGAGTTGTTATGTAATATTCTAAAAAATCTTCTCTCACGAATTTATTGGGCATGACATAATTGTATGGGGTCGGATATAATCGGACACATAAGAAATATCGGCCTTGGTCGCAAATCGAGGTCGGTCTATATTGGATCGAGACCAGCGCTTTCGAGAAGGATGGTTCGAGGTCGGACATCGTTGGATCAGAGCCAAAGCATTCGAAAGGAGGCAGTCAAGACCGGTCTGGGCAAAAACGTCTTATGGTAAAAGCAACAGTTTCGCATAACGGAAAGGCCAGAAATCTCATGGTATACAGTTATCTCGATGGGAATCACGGCCCCAATTAACAGAGACGTTAGACCAGTATTTTTAGGGATATTTTACCCTGTAATCAAGTCTTTTACTTTATATAGAATTCCTTTTTTCCCTATAAAGGGTACTCAGCTTCATTGTACAGCATATAATACATCATCAGAAATACAAACTATCAGTTTTTTGTTTATATCTTGCTCAAAATTATTCATTTTTCGCTGCTGCTCGTTCCATCACAAAAAAATTATTCAACCTTAGTGGTTTGGTTACTCTCTTATTTATCTAGATCAATATTTACTTCATCGTTATTTATTTAACAATCTAATATTTGCAAGAAATTTATAAGACTAACTTCTAAATTTGGTGATAAAAAGGACGTTTTGACTAAAGAGTAAATTAGATTTTTTATGCAGGACGATCAAATATCATGCTATCATTTACCAAGAGCACATGGCAAAAGAGGGCTAACCATTATAAAAGGCAAAAAAATTTATGTACCTAGTATGTACACTAAACTAATAAATACAATTTTTTTTTTATATATACTTTTGTCATTTACCCTTGGTTAAATTGTTTGTTTTCTTGCTAACCTTTGTAATGTTGAGAATACATTATTTAGTTTAATATAATACAAACTAAAAATCAAAGTGAGAAGTGTAAAAGTTAAGAGTTGACGGTCATTTGGTAAGGCAGTAAGAAGTTCAAAGGATCTACAAAGTTAAGAATTTCATGTATCCCTCGTTTATTCTCAATCAGAAGTTGCGGGTTCGAACTTTGAGTATGAAGTGTGTATTGTTAGGAAAAGCTTTACCTCTAATTCAAGACTCTTTTGCTCGAATCCAAGTTTATTGAAATCCGATATAAATACCGGATATTGAATGAAAAATCAAGAAACACCATGCATTTTGATCGAGTTTGCTTATGACCTCTTGTCTTAAAAGACAAATACAAATTAATAAAGCTGCATCTAATAGTTCTTTTTGAATAAACATTCGAGATAGCATCAAGCAGAGCACAAAACAGATCTGGGATGCTAATAAGGAAAAAAGTTGAAATACAATATAATTTGGTGTCTAAATTAAGAAAATGACAGCATTTATCTCTTATGGTTGTAGTAGGTCTAAAATAGACTCTTTAATATAATATATTTCTGAATATTTAAGTTTTTTAAGTTTTCCAAGAGCAAGTATTTTTGGTCTTCGAATATTTAATAAATTCTAGTAATTATAAAGAAGGGAATTGTGAAATTTTTTAACGGAAAATCACGTTTGAAGGTGTAATTGTTACAACTTCTGCTATTTTTGATCAATTTTTGTTGTCTAGTGCAGCTTTGAGGTGCACTTTATGTTATTTTTGGTATTTAGTGTAGTTTTTTGTCTTGTAGTTCATGAAATTTGACGGGACTTTTCTGGCGCTTCTGGTTAATTTGTTTTTAATAGTTCCTTTTTTATTTTTTTTGGTAAATTATAATATTTTATAAATAAAAAAACGGTCCACAAAGGACAAGTATAAGTAAGGGGGATAATAGCTCGAGTAGTGTCGCCTATATATGCCTTGGCTATATAATTGCTCCTCTGTACCTCAGATTGCCTCTGTAGCAACCTCATGTAGAGGAGTCATAGTGTAGTTGCCGGCAATAATGTCTCACGAGGGCATATAATCTAATAGCGATTGGTCTGTATCCAAAGGCATAGGACCTAAGTAAAACATATCAAGTTAAATCTTATCGTAGGCAAAAGTGTTTACTTTTAATAAAAAAAACCAAAACTACACAAAAATATGTTTAAGAGACTATTTTAAACTTATCCCCAAAATCAAACGCAACTTGTGAAAATAATAAGACTTTTCTTGCTATATAAAGTATATGACAAATGACATATTATGTAATATTTTGAAAATCTTGTCCACGAATAATTATATCATAGCGATTGCTTAAGAACCTTTGGAAACTAACTTCTCAATTTGGAAAAAATAATGCTATGCTTCATTAACAATCAACTACTAGTGTTACCTTAGAAAAAGGAAAATAAGAGAGGGATCATATTCCTCGGGCATTCAGTAACCGTTGCGTCTGACATTAGGGATTCTTAATCTGACCGCACTTTTCTTAGGTCGAACGGCTATCGATCCTGATCCGATCATCGAGTGCGCGATCGCCACTCATGGTGCTATTCTTTCTAATTAGCAACTTAGTCAATTGTACTGAGAATTGAATTAGAGCATGAATTTATGCGTAAAAAGAATAGTAGGGAAAAGTGATAGTTTCCAGAAGAAAATACTTTGTAAGTTAAAGAAAAATCAATTATTTATGTGCTTCCTATAATCAAGATGAATTTAATCTCAAAACATAAAAATTCAAAATATTAGTATTATATCAAGCTTTCACCATCCTTCATGTGGTGGAAAGGCATGAAACCCAACTAAAAAACATAGACTAAGTCACATGCTACGTCAAAAACTTTATAAAATCCCTCGTTATACGAATCATCACTTAATTTCTCTTATATATTTTGATAATCCGATGTACGAATTAGCTTGCACAAATCTCGAAAATTTTACGGAATACTTACTATCTCCCACCAACATAGATATTAGGTAAGGGTATCCCTTAGAACGAGAAAAAATCACTTAGTATTTTTTTGCGCTACTAAAACTTAATTCTGACACTTACGGTTCTCAACATCAAGAGCGCTCGATTAGTGAGCTATTACGCACTCTTTCAAGGGTGGTAGCTTCTAGGCAAATCTCCTGGCTGTCTCTGCACCCCTATCTCCTTATCACGAAGCGATCATTTAGGGGCCTTAGCTGGTGATCCGGGCTGTTATATATATAGCTTTTCAACTGCGTTTGGGATCAAGATAAGAATTTTAGTTTTTAAACAAGGAGACTCACTTATTTGTCTCAACTTTTGGAATTAAAAAATGAGAACAAAGTTGGAAATGTCTGTTGGACAGATTGGATTCCTTGTTTGCCTATTCATTCAAAAAGGAATCAAAATACAGGTAGACTTAGATTTAATCAAAAAACGATAAGAATATTGTATAGTTTATAATACAGTTTTAAAATACATATATATGGATGAGGAAACAAACGGACGATCCTTGTAACAAACACAACTTTGTTATTTTTTTTTTAAGAAACTTAAAATGACAACTAATTTACAGTCACTTACCAACCGTCTTCTCTCTCTCTCTTTTTTTTTTAAAATTTTTGTTTAAACCTCTCCCAAATTAAGAGAATTTATATTATTTCCACACTTCCCTTTCAGCGTGATTCGAATCCAAAACCTAACGGTCATGAATGAAAGTATTTTTACCGACTGAGCAAGCCTCACTTGTTTACCAACCGTCTTCTCATTCTTAGTGGTGACCTTTTCTTTTTTCCTTTTAAATTCTGAATATTGTTAGGACTTTCTCATCTCACAAGTCAACAACTATTTTAGATGCTTGCTTACTTTTTTTTATTTTTCATTCAACATTCGTTCCTTTCGTTGGAGTCCGACTAAATTTAATTCGTACCGAAAATTTATATTGCTGATAAAATGTTCCTTAATAAAAATAATTTTATACTCGAAACTCGAACCCTAGACGTCTGGTTAAAAAATAAAGGAGTGATTATAGGTAAAATAACCCAACAATATAGGGAAAATGGTTAAAAAGTTCTTTAAATATAAACGTTGACATATTGTCTAAGGAAAACATTCTGGTTTTTCTTATTCTTAGTAATTTTCTAATTTACAGTGGGACATACTATAAAAGGTCAGTTGCCTATTTCATATTGGACTTTCCGACAATATACTTGGGACATGTAATTCCTAGATAATTTCATGCTGACCAAGAAATGTACCGTAATTTACGCACTTTGTTTTTTCTTTCTTTGTTTTTGTGTTAGGAAATAAAAATTAGTGTTGTGCCCAATAAAGAATTTTGGATATTGCCTTATATTCTCCTTTCGATTTTGCTTTTCCCTTTTACGTAAGTTAATATTGATAGATATTTGAGGTGAAAGTAGCAAGTATTTATTCATTATTAATCAGTTATATTTCGAGTTTGAGCATTAAATATGAAATTAGCTTTAATCGTGAGCGCTTTACACTTCAAAATAAAACCTCTTGGCATGAATATGCATTAATTTGATTCCAAAGCGGGTACCGATTTAGCAAATGGAAAACCAAAAAAATGAAAAGCTAGACAGTCGAACTGATTTTTGTTCATTTACTTTTAAAGTCTGCAGACGGTCTAACGAGAGGAATGGAAGTGATTGACACAGGAGCTCCTATAAATGTTTTCCGGTCGGGGGAGCGACTCTGAGATGAATTTTTAACGTGCTCGGAAAGTCTGTTGATAATTTAGGGCCTGTAGATACTAGTACAACATCTCCTATTCATAGATCTACGCCCACCCCTACATGCATTAAGCGACGACGGCTCAACCAAAGCAAACCATTTCTCAAATGATCATAAAAGATTTTTCTATGTCTCGTTTACATTAGTTAGACTCCTTTTTGAGTCGTGGAAAAAGAAAATATTTCATTTTGAGTTAAATTAATAAGTTTTGTATTTAGATTTGAAAAACATTTACTAAATTAATCTGAAAAATCGGGGCAATAATTAGACAATTTGACTTGAAAAAGCTCAACTACATATTACAATTTTCGTTATATTATTTATCACAACAATTATAAAATAAAGAAACTTCACTTATTGGGTATACAAACATATCAACTTTGATGATATATTTGTTCTTAATTTATACCTTCGAAAAGATGGAAATATTTTCATAGATATCTTCATAAAATGTGTCTTTGTGCCCTTAGTTAAATAGTTGGTTACTGCTTACTCTAAAATTCGAGTAGCAATTGAATTTATTCGCGGTGCTAAGAATATGTGAAACAATTCAATACAATGAAAAATATGGCAGTAAATAATAATTGACTTTAGTAAATGAGTGATGATCAAACCGTAAGGGTTGAATAGATTTTCTGAAATGAAACAATATGCAATGAGAAGTAAATAATTCTGATAAGAGATAGCAATCATAATGAGTATTTTCGTGATGGGTCTAGTGTGTTACAATGAAGATAAATGCCCCTCTTATAGGTAGAAGAAGAATCCTACATATGGTAAAAGCCTGATTCCAAGATAAATTCCCATAATTACGGGATGGAATTTCCCTAAAATAATGGTTTAACGTCTATGATAGTTGGGACCGTGACTCCCGCCGAGATATCAGGAACCCACGAGATCTTCGGTCTTCCCGTTTATACGAAATTGATCATTTCGCCATAAGATGCACCTTCCTTGATCGGCGTCCATTGCCTTACCTCGATTGCTTCAGCTCCGAACGCAACGATGCCCGACTTCGGGCTTTCCTTCCCAAAATGCTGATCCCGATATGAAGTAGTCCGGTCTTGTATTTCGCTTGAGACTGACCTTTCTTATACGCTCGATTGTATCCAACCCAATGCAGTTACAAATTACAATATCTTTCATGCTGTATTATTAAATATTGACTTTACCAAAAGATTAGAACGGAAAAGCCTAAAGCGTTTTCTTTATTAAGTTAGTTTTACAAGCTTACACTATTATAAACAACAAAAAAAATAAAATAACAAAGTCCTACTTATTAAACAAGTATATAAATTAATCAACGAGCTCAAGATCTAAAAAATGTTATTACCATTTGTTGTTTAAATGGTAAACTGGAGTTTATTGAAATTCTTTTTGGTGGAGTGGCAAGTATATTTTTAGTCTTAATCAGAGCGCGAGTTTGAATTCTAGATATAAAGTCCGTTCGATAAGCCAAGGAAAAAGAATCACTGCTTGGTTTTGACACTCAAGCGACCCGCCCTGCTAAAGAAGATCGATGCAAATTGCTTACCCACCCACCGTAAGCGATTGCTAACGGACTTAAAATACGAATGAGATCAAAAAGACCATTATTGGGGCAAACGATGCAATAGCTTCGGTTAGAGCAAAGCCCAAATGGCATAACCAAATAATTATTTTGCTAATGATGGATTTCGCGCCACGAAATGAATCGAGGTATTAAGGACGTTTCCAATACCGATAGCAGCTCCCGCTGAAGCAATTGTAGCAGCTCCTGCACCTGTGGCTTCTGTCCCTAAACAAAGCACCTGTCAGCTTTTGCCTTCCTTCTAACATAAAATATACGGAGAGAGGAATCGGCATAATAAAGTAGGAAAATTTACTGAAGAAGTGCAGGAAATATTCTTAAGCTTATTTTTAATATGAGATTTTCGCCGCGAATTTAAATTTAATAGAGGCTAATGCGAAATCAGACATCGGGTGGAAAAAAAAAAGTAAGTTGGAGTTTGAGTTTGGTATTTGCCAACTGTTGGTCAATGTATATAATGGATATGCTGGTGGATACAATGGCTAAATTAATGATTAAATCACATGGGAATGCTAATTATATCACTACAAGCATTTCATAAATCATTTGGCTTTTCACAAGCAGCCTTGGGAATTTGAAGTTTTAAGTCATAATTAATTTCCTTTATATTGTGGAGCTTGACTAATATGTAAACTGCTTACATAGTGAGGTTGTCGGGGGGTGGGGGGCTGTCGCCCCTGCCCCGACCCAAATTTAGGCTGTACTGCTTATTCTCCATTTATTCTCTGTAATTGTAAATATCCAATATCGATAATATATACCTCACCGCCGAGGAAGTTTACCCACGGAGTGTTACCACATAAATATCTCTCTCTCCTCCCACGAAATTTCTCTCTACTCTATCTTTCCTCTTCCATTTTCTTCTTCTTCTTCATAAATTCAACTGTGTTCAAAGATCGATCCTAACACTTAGTTCTATTTTTGATAACTATAAATTATTGATACCACCCTTAATAGCATATAATTTAAGTATTATTTGCTGACTGTGTAAAAGAATTTAGTTAAATCATATATATATATATTTTGCTCATTCCAATTCAAAACTAGAATGATATATTGTTCATCTATCCCTTTCTGTTTTAGGTGATTTTATAGCTTTATTGCTATTAGAAAGTTTCATTATTGCTATGTCATTTATGTGTCAAAATGTAGAATTTGATATTCATGGCTTTTTCTTTTTCTTTAATGAACTAGACCTATTCATAGTTTACTGCCCTAGATCTATCGATTATTGAAATTAACATTATTGTTTTTATGAATACGATCTTTTTAAATATTCTTTTGAAATTATTAATAATAAGAAATTGTTACTTAGTGATATCTATAAAAATTAGATATAGTATATGAGTTAATCAACAACAACCTTGTGAGTTTACGCAAGTGGAGTTTGGGGAGGGTGGAGTGTATGCAAACCTTATCCCTACCCCAGAGAGTAGAGAGACTGTTTACGAAAGACACTGGCTCAAGAAGACAAAAATAGACAATATATGAATATCATCAATAGAACTATAAAAATAATAGCAACATCATAAAAACCAGAAAATAGATGAAAAACAATAACAAAAACTAGTGAATAAGGCTCGGTACTATGAAAAACGGAAGAATAGAGTGGACATAACAGTAATCACTAGCAGCCCGGGACAAAACCTTATCAGACCAGCCTCCCACCCGGAACAAAGTAGAAAAATACTCAGCTACCTCCTAACCTACCACCCTAATGCTCGACTTAAACATCTTCCTATCAAGGGTCATGTCCTGGAAATCTGAAGCCACGCCATATCTTGCCTGATCACATCTCCCCAATACTTCTTAGATTGCCATCTCCCCCTTCTCGAACCCGCCAAAGCCAATCGCTCACATCTCCTGATCGGGACATCTAGGCTTCTCCTTTGCACATGCCCCAACCATCTAAACCTCGCTTCCTCGATTTTGTCATCCACATAAGCCACACCCATCCTAGTGTGCTCGCACATCCAGCTCAATATCCTCGTCTCTGCTATATGTGAGTTCTAACTAGCCAACACTCTACCCCATACAATTAATCATGAAATTAAATACTTTTTTTCCCATCATCACATCAACATTCCGTAGTAAATAACAGTCATTGTTAATTAATATTTTAATACTTTTAGTAAAACTAATAAATGTTGGATAAAAGGTAATAAGTTACGACATTACTAAATGAAATATTTTAATTTTATCATTCATTATATTTTAGGGCTATTCCTTGATATGTAGAGTCCGCTCAGTCAATATTAGGACTCTATCAAAAGCAAGAACGAATACGAAATGAATTGATAAATCTGCCTCAATACAAAATTCATTTAAAGTATAAATAAATACTGTTAGGAATTTGTTATAAATCTACCTTAATTTTAATAGTTATAGTAATTATTTTATTACCTGCACTAAGTATATGTTTACAAAGTTTTCACTCTTTTTATTCTCAAGTATGTAAATTTTTAAGTAATATTCATTGTTATTAATAAAATAACCAATATGAGCAATCTTTTTATTCAAATTTTTTTATTCTGCTCATTTACTTCTTAACTTTTATGTTTAATTATTATTTTTACTATTTTCTTCTAAAATAACATTTATCATTCTATAAGTAACCATAACATAAATTAAAAAGATATTATGTTATTAAGAAGAAGCAAAAAAGATAATAATCTAGATAATAAAATAGGCATTAAAGTAAGTCAATTGAGGTACGAGGGAAAAAAATACCTGTTGTTGAAAGTTGAAGAGGGAATTTGATTTTTAAAGTAAAGTTGGGGTGTAAAATATTTACATTGCGATTATTAGTCGCATTTAATAAAAGCGAGTTATGAGTCGCCCCTTTACTTTATGTAAAGTGCACTCACTCTAACGGTGTACCTCTTGCATGATGGGTAGCGAGGAAATAGGAACA
Source organism: Nicotiana obtusifolia (assembly GCA_002018475.1). Classification (NCBI taxonomy): domain Eukaryota; kingdom Viridiplantae; phylum Streptophyta; class Magnoliopsida; order Solanales; family Solanaceae; genus Nicotiana; species Nicotiana obtusifolia. Next base: position 16,582 of record MCJB01041101.1, on the reverse strand, counting down.
ACAGCTTAAGCCATTAAGTGTAGGTATTTTTTAGAAGTGTATTCGTCTAATTCTTTCTATTTGATCCGAAACTGATGATCTAGCCATGAGCAAGAGCTGTAAGTCTTGGAGGACCGAACCCACGTTTATGTATTTTCTTCTATTGAAGAACTTCCCTCCAAGCCAATGAACCTAAAACCCATAAAACCCATAAAACCCATGCCCGCTTCTCTCATCTCATATTCTAACATCAAATTAACTCAATTTCCCATAAAATCATACCTGCAAATAGTCCATATGTGATAAAATCCCAAAAAATTCTACTCCAAAAGCCTCAAAATTCATACTCCTACTACATGCTAACATTATCAAGAATGAAATCGCTACTTTACCCAATACTTTCAAGACCCACAACAGCTCCTTTATCTTTCTGCTTTCATTTTCAAGAACCCATTTTTGTATGCAGAAGATATGGGGTTCTTAGTACTTTCAGAAACCAGCCTACTTCTGTTCAAACAATAAACCCCATGAATAAAGTTTCTTCCTTTAGCTGTTCTACTGTGCCAAACCATAATCAAATTCGGGTCTTGCATACTGAGGTATCGGGTTCCGGTTCGGGTGAGGTTCATGTGATTGTGGGTCCCATGTTTGCTGGAAAAACAACTACTCTTTTGAAGAGGATAAAGTCTGAAAGCAGCAATGGCAGGTTAGGATTCTCAATATCTTTCTAATTTGGTTTTTGTCTTAGTTTTATTGGTGATGAAATGCTTTGCATATCTAAAGTTTATATTTTTGCATCTCTTTTATGACTTTTTTGTTTTTTGGGATAAAAAACCTCTTCTTTGGTTTTTATTTATGCTATTAATCTGTTGGAGTAGAAAGGGGCAAAGGGCTAATATTTGTTTGGCTTCTTCTCATAAGAATCTATATATGTACTTAACTACTTACTTCATAGTGTCTTATAACTCACACAAGCCTTTGCTGAACTTATATAAGTAGGACTTTTGACTACTATGCTAAGACCTTGTTGGACCATATATACCTTGAAATGAAACACAGACTATGAATTATGATGCATCGAAAGCCAATATTTGTAAGATTTTTTGGTCCTGCCTCAAAATTGGTTTTGGTTGATAGCTTAATAGTAGCATGGGGAGAATGGCATAGTATTGAGTAGCATGATAAAGCATCTTTTCAGCAGTGTGTTGTCATATTGTTGGATTTTTCTCCAAGACCAACTTCTTGGTTGATGATTTATTTGGTTCAACCCGTAACTCTAGAGATATCCTTTGTGAGTTTAAGGACATTGTTGGGCAAGATTTTTGACACCTGATTCCTGACTTAGTCATTTATTTCATCTTCAATGAGGGTGCTCTTATCTTAGTTTGCTTTCACATTTGGCGTTCAAATAAGCAAGTTGTTGGAACTTGTAAAAAAAAAAAAAAGCTAGTTTTTGCAGCACTAAATTGTTGTAGCTTCAAGGTGCCAACTCTCCATTCTGCTACGTCAACTTGGTTTTTGCAGTTCTGAGATGTTGAAAGTTGATGAAGTTCTCTTGTTACTCAATCTTTCGTCTTTCCTGTTGAATGATTGTGCCTTTTTTTTTCCTTCTAAATTTTATTGTTCTAAACTCGGCTTTTTGCTGTTTACTTTGCTTTCTTCCCTGGAGTGTTGAAATCTCCATGCTCTTGGCTCTCTCATGTAGAGGAAGTAAAAGTTGGACCATGTTATTCTGATGGTATTTGAATTTGAAATCATGGTTGGCAATAATCCCAGTTTTCAGGCCAATGGCGTAAAGAACTCCCTCTATTTGGATGAGACAATAAAAGGTCTCTGTTTCTCAGGAAGGGTGGCTGAAGCTGTTGGAATATTGTGCCGCTCTGGTGTACAGGTTGAGGCAGAAACTTATTCCCTTGTTTTACAAGAGTGCATTTTCCGGCAAGCGTATATGAAAGGGAAAAGAGTCCATTGGCAAATGATTGTTGTCAGCTTTGTTCCAAATGAATATCTGACTATTAAGTTGTTAATTTTGTATGCAAAAGCAGGAGACTTGGATACCGCACACATTATATTTGATAAGTTGCAATTCAAATGCCTGGTTTCATGGAATGCTATGATTGCAGGATTCGTGCAGAAGGGTATGGAGGAAATAGGCATGAGTCTCTACCATAACATGAAACAAAGAGGTGTACTTCCAGATCAGTATACATTTGCATCAGTCTTTAGAGCCTGTGCCTCTTTAGCAGTCCTGGAGCAGGGCAAACAAGCACATGCACTGTTGATTAAAAGCCAAATTAGTGGAAATATTGTTGTTAATAGTGCACTTATGGACATGTATTTCAAGTGTAGTTGTCCATCTGATGGCTATCTTGTGTTTAGTAAGTCCTTGGAAAGGAATGTGATAACATGGACTGCTTTGATATCTGGATATGGACAAAATGGAAGAATAAAAGATGTTCTGGAATCTTTTCATAGGATGATAGATGAAGGATTTAGGCCAAACCATGTTACATTTCTTGCCATTCTTTCTGCTTGTAGCCATGGAGGTTTGGTAGATAGAGGTAAGGAGTATTTTTCATCAATGATGAGAGATTATGGGCTTCGACCAAGAGGAAAACATTATGCAGCTATTGTGGATCTTCTCGGGCGTGCTGGAAGATTACAAGAGGCTCATGAGTTTGTCAAAAACTCGCATTGTCGGGAGCACCCAGTATTATGGGGTGCCTTAATTGGGGCTTGTAAGATTCATGGAGATATCGAGATGGTAAAACTTGCTGCTAGAAATTTCTTTGACCTGGAGCCTGAAAATGCAGGCAAATATGTTGTCTTGTCGAATGCATATGCTTCTTTTGGTTTGTGGAACAATGTCGCGGAGGTAAGGAGACTGATGAAGGACTCAGGGGTGAAAAAGGAGCCTGGTTATAGCATGATTGAGGTTCAAAGACAAACACATTTCTTCTTTATGGAGCATAATGCTCATGAACAGACCGGTGAGATATATAAATTGGTCAAAAATATGGCAGGTGTCCTAAAAGATGCTGGCGATGTTCCAGATTTACTGAGTTAAAGGGAAAGGACAAACATCAATAGGTTGACTTGGTTGAGTCCTCAGCCATTTAACTGCGTAGAGTCTTTTTAAGGGGGGAAATTTGCTGTATCTCCAAAAACCACCATGCATGCCACACTCCAGCTATTATGCTAGTAGCCTTTTAAGCTATTAAAGAGGAAAAACTAATGGTGAAAACAGAAAGGAAAACAGGCTTCAGCCTTTGTGCTATGCACTTCCCACACGAGTTTTGTTTGGAGATGCTATTTGCCTTTGAATGTAGAAACTGGATGTGTTCTCCTTGCAGTTTCAACTGCTACAAGATGGTGCATTTCGGCAAGAGGGGATTGCTATTTGCTTCTATGAGGAACAAGTATGTGAATAAACAGATGGATTGCCTTGTTACCAAAAGTAATGTGATGGATCTCGGTTCATGGGATGTGGTTCTTGGTAAAACAAGTTTACCAAAGAAAACATGTTCTTTTAGAGGTTATTTGGACTATATTGCTGTAACAAAGGAGTTGGCTAGTTTTTGATAAAATACTTAAAAAGCCATACCTCATCATAATTTATATTTAGCAAATAATTTTGTTTCTTCTACTATATTATATTCTAACCAATGCTGCCCACAGATGATGCATATTAGGCATTTTAGGAAACATTTCATGCAAAATTTGTTTCTACTTTTATTTATTTTGTTATATGCTATGACTGGTGGTCAAGCAGATCATTCTATGTTGTCATTAAGGTACATTTAGGCAATGCATGAAACGTTTCAACCTGTGGCTCTTACTCTGGAACTGGCATATTCCATGTACCTGGCATGACAAGAGCTAGTGTCATGTAAACAAGCATAAAAAAGTGAGTGTGTGAAATTTATGTCTTCATGTGGTGGAAACATTAATGTCTACTTTTTGATAGATTAGGCTAAACTAGTTCTTTTACCTTTTTATTTTAGACTGTGCTTCCCTTATGTACCTTTTTCATGTTAGATTAAGATAGAGAGCCTCACAAACTGCAAATGTAAAACTTGTACATTCAGTTCCTTCCCTGTTGACTTGCAGTTTGTGCGAGGATCTATCTCTTGTGCAGCCAACCACACAGAAAAGTAGAACCAGCTCATTCTGTTTCTTTTTGTTCAATTGATGAAATCATTTTGAAAATTTCTTCACGTGAAAATTTACAAAGCCAAAAGTTAACTTCAAGATATCAAAACTTTGACATGAAAATTGAGGACATCTAACTTGATCCGGGAAGCATGCAAATTTCTGAGTGAAATGCTGCTTGAAATTTGTTGATCTTGATAGAGATTCAAGGCTTCCTGATGTTCACATGTCATCGTCTGATTTAATTGTCATGCTATTTTCCCCTCTCTGCAGAAGTGTAGCAATTATAAAGTCGGACAAGGATACAAGATATGGGTTGGATTCCATTGTGACACATGATGGGGACAGATTGCCATGCTGGCCTTTAGCTAATCTATCGTCATTCAAACAGAGATGTGGTTCTGAAGCATATAGTAAGGTAAAACTGCAACGGTAAAGAGATGTGAATATATTAGATGATTAGCATAGGACCTTCTCAATGCGTAGTTAGGGGCGCTAGCAGTGTTAGCAACATAATTTTTTCTCTAAAAGGTTTGGGGCAAGAAATCTATTTTTGAATGATATAATCATGGAGCGCTAGCTTTAAAAGTTGTCATTGAACTTTTTTTGCTAGTATGTGACAATGCTCTATTGCGACTTTTACATGGTTTATGCTATATCATCACTCAATTTTCTTTGCTAGTATATGTGACTGTACTTTTTTGTGACTGTTACATGGTTTCAGTTAGAGGTCATTGGCATTGACGAAGCTCAGTTTTTTGAGGATCTATATGATTTCTGTACAGAAGCTGCTGACCGTGATGGCAAGATTGTGATAGTAGCTGGGTTGGATGGTGACTATCTGAGGTACTACTTCCATTTTCTATGGAAAGACGTATTGTGCTTACCCCTTCGAATACTTCATATGTACTAAATGTGATGCTAAGTTACAAAGTTGTCGGAGCTATTATGCTTGGTACTTTTGCACTCGTGTACTGATTCTTTACTGGATTCATATTCCCCGTTTTGCAGAAGAAGCTTTGGTTCAGTTCTTGACATAATTCCAATTGCTGATACTGTGACCAAACTAACTTCCCGATGTGAACTTTGTGGTAAACGTGCTTCTTTTACCTTGAGGAAGACACGGGAGACGAGAACGGAGTTGATTGCAGGAGCAGATGTATATATGCCAGTGTGCCGAAAGCACTATGTGAGTGGACAAGTGGTCAAAGAGGCTACTAGAAGTGTACTGGAGTCTCAGAAGGTTGAATGCAGCTCTGTTTTGTAATTGTCTTGTGTTGTTAACTGGGAAGGTAATATATTAGCAGCACTAGTCTTTGCAATTTTGAGGGAAACTGATGCCACTTTCCTATGTAGTTTATTGGCCATTAAGTTAATGCTAACTGACTATTGTACTTCCAAGTCTCTGCTCTGGAAGCCTTTGCTGACAAGAGTTATACAATATTTGTGCTAGTGTGAGGTAGCTAGTATCTTATGAAATTATGGAGGTGCGAGCAAGTTACAATTTATTACTAGGAATGTGGTTGGTAAAAGTGCTTTTATGTTATGTTTAAATTTAATTAATAATATAAATTCTGAATCATAAGGCATAACCTTCTTGTTTCAAACACAAAATTTAGTAATTCCCAAGCTGCAAAAACATAAAAGATAAGTTTCAGATTAATGAACAATATAGATAACAAATGCTTTTGTAGTACACACCAAAAGCTCTTAAAAAATACTTCTACCAAAATGCCAGACTACAAATCTCAAACAAATCCTAGTTGCTAACACCTAACTACAATTTTAGACACTGATGTGCATCATCCCAAATTCACCCTTTTGTACAAAGCACTAACAAAAGAAACAAATTACACAGAAGTAACATCAACAAGAAATATAGAAACAGGATTGTTCTCCTTAACACTGGCTTGATACTGAATTCAAGATTCCCTGATAATCTGGATTTAGACTTTTGATAGTTAAGATCACATGTTTTCCTGGTTTGTTGTGTAAAAGAGACGATGCGTGCCGCATGAGGACTCTAACGAGAGCTTGATGTCGCCTTTCCTCTCCTTGTTCCTGCAATCAGAAAATAGGTACTATGTGATGAATCTCAAATCAGTAATTACAACCATGTTTTCATGTGCTAGTATTGATAATGGTTTATGTTGTGTGGCTATATAGCTAAAAGGATAATATGGATTACTTACTTTTGATAATTTTAATGCTTTCTGAATTACATAATTTCCAAAGGGATCTTTGGCAAGCTGAACTAGTGATTTTTCATCAGCTAGAAGAACATCAACTACTGAAATCATTCCAATATTTGATGACTCTATGCATTTCTCAGCAACATGGCTACCACCCTTTTTGCAGGCTAGTGTTAAGTACTGCTTCTCAAGTTGTCTGAATATCTTACTTGAAATCTCTTCATCCCTTAGTTCAAGAACATGCTGCACAACATAGTTCCTGTGTACAACACCACACAAATTCTTAAAAACCAGAAACCTGTCAACAGTAGTAAAAGAAAGGGAAAAGTGGAAAAGAGTGAAAAATGACCCGATCTTTATGAAATATCTTAATTTTACACTCCGTTATACTTTATGTCCTTGCATACCCTTGCCATTAGTAAATCGTCTCGTATTTTTCCTTGACCCCAAGGCAACTCATATTTGAAGTATTTTAAACCATAGTCAAAGTAGAGGAGCAAAATTGCACTTTTTCCGAAGTATTTTGACACTTGGAATTTACCTAGTCCATGCTGGAGCTCAGTTAAAGTCAAGGACAAATACGAGATGATTTGCTTATGACAAGCATATGAATGATCCCAAATTTAACAGAGGGAGGAAACTATATGTTATTACTTACCCCCAGGGATCATTGGCAAGGTAACCTGACTGGTTTGCAATTTTTTCAAGTAGTTCCCTTCTCAAAGGGTTAGTGATACAATTGATGCAAATGTTCAAAGATGCACATCCACTTTCATTTGTGGCCAACTCTTTGAAACATCTAATAATCCCTCGGTACAGAACCTGAAATCAGTGTGCAATATTCATATCTGTCAGGCTATAATTTATTGCTAAAAGAAAAACATATGACAAGCAACCACAAAAATGTCGAAAAAATTTACCTCATTCTGCTTCTCATTGAAGACAAGGAAACATTGTTCAACAACGTATCGCCCTGTTCGATGAGTCATCAGTTCAACTAACCTAACAGACACAGTTTCTGAGAAATAGTTGGCCAAAGGTTTCTTTTTGAGGTTTTTAATCAGCATTTGAATGGACTTTGAACTGTCAAAGCAAAAGGAAAAATGTTAGATAGGCCAGTATTCAGAATGCAAAACTGTCAAGTACTTAATATAACTCTACTCACCCATATTTCTTAAAGGCTGTTTGTACAAACAAGTCCAGATTGAAGCGAAATGTTCTGAGAATTCGTTCCATCTGTTCGTTGTTGCAGAATTCAACAAGTTTTAGGAAGAAAGCATGTCCAAATTCGTCGATCATCACCTCAAAAAAAGAACCAAGAATCTCATTAAGTATCCTTTGCCTGTAGTAATAGTTATTCAGCTGCAGAAAATTTTGCAATAAGCGCGAGGCTCTGGGATTTTTAGCCATCTTAATGACGTCGAATCCTAGATTTGGCAGATAACCATAACATAATGCTGCAACACTCTGATTCAACAGGACATTTAAACACTTTGTATAATCCTCATTACTCCAATCTTTATAGTCTAAAGGAAGCTCATTATAATCTGCAAACTCCTGAGCTCCAATGTAGCTATTATTCAACATGTTATTTCTCAAAATTTGATCATAATTGGATTGATTCATGGAATTATATGTTGAAGAAGAACCATATTCATAATGGGTACTTCTTGTTTTTGGCACATAATTCCAATAAATATCTGCATAATCCAATAAGCTTTTCTCTGAAGAGTTGGTGCTTGAAACTGCAGAAAACAAACCAAGAAAACCAAGAAATCTTGAATATATTGACAAGAAAATAAAAATAAAAATAAAAAAAAGGACAGCCTGATGCACTATGTTCCCGCTATGCGCGGGGTCCGGGAAGGGCCGGACCACAAGGTCTATTGTACGCAGCCTTACTCTGCATTTATGCAAGAGGCTGTTTCCACGGCTTCAACCTGTGACCTCCTGATCACATGGCAGCAACTTTACCAGTTGCGCCAAGGCTCAACAACAACAACAAAAAAAACCAGTATAATCCCACGAGTGGGGTCTGGAAAGGGTAGTGTGTACGCAAACCTTACCCCTATTTAAGAGTAGAGATGCTATTTCCGATAGACCCTCGGCTCAAAGAAAGAAAAAGAAAGCAGTAACAACAATATAAATAAAAATTAAAAGAAAAATAACTAGTCTGCATGCATGAATAAAGTAAAGTTGTGAACTTTATACTTTCATTGTTGGAATTATAATTGTTATAAGCCCAAATATTTGCAGAACTTGTTGATGGCCATTCTAATGATGATTGAATACTACTTTGAGTCATCGGAAATTTTGAGTCTTTAAAAAAGTAGTCTTCTTTGTTGTTCTGAAGAGAAGAAACAGAGCCATTATTACTTGTAGAACTCAACCAAGAAAAAGAGCTATCAGTAGTTTCAATATCAGATGAAACTGCCCAAATTCTGTCACTTTCTTTTGGAATATTAAAACCATCTTCCACCAATGGAAAATTCTCTGCTTGATTGTTCAAAGAAGAACTTGCACTCTTGTGTGGAGAAGCTAAATTTTTTCTCAAGTTCAAATCTTGAAAAGAGAGAAGAAAATCTTGATAATCCATTGGAGTTCTATTATTTGAACCTTCCATGAGAAAAAAAACAAAAAGAAAGCCTATGTTCAATGCTATGGAACTATTTGTCTATATAGGAATTAAGTGTATTGTCTTACCTGAGTAGGAATGAGATTGAAATTTTTCCGATTATTTAGAGTTTCTTTGAATTAATTTTTCCTTCTTTTAAGTAATATTTTCATAAAACAAAAAACCATACAAAATCGCTCTCATCCTTTTCCCAAGTGGAGTAGGAGAAGGGTGTTACATATTTTGTAATTTTCCAATTGGAGGAACAATATCACCATTTTTGTTCAATAAATACCAAAGTGGATGATTGACTCATTCTATACTAAGAAATAATCGCAGGAAATCCTTTGATAACCAGGATTCCTATTTCTCAATGATATTCCACGATCAAGACAATTGGCTGAATCCCGTCAAACCATTTCATAAAAGTTCATTGATATCTTCTTTTTATAAAGCAAATCGACTTCGATTCTTGAATAATCCACATCACTTCTACTTCTATTGGAATACAAGATTCTAAATATTGTCCAGTTAAAATAGCTAAACTAAGAGGGAATATAAGTGGAATAAGAACTTTGATAATTTCAATTACTGAATTTGTAGATAAAGTCGAGGTAAATAAAACCTTTTATAGTGAAACTTACTTACTTACTTGTTGGAAATTGAATGTTAAAGCCTTGTTTATTATTAAAGCTACCATTAGCATATTTAAGAAAATCTCCCTATTCTCAAATAAGCCTTTCATATGCATGCAAATCATTCATTCACAAATGATAATATGTCTCTTTCTATTTATATGACTAGTTTTGTTTTATACAGTTTTAACAAATAACAATTACGTCTTAATTCAAAAAAATTGTGATTAAAAGCTAATTAGGACCGGTCATGGCAAGTTAGTAACTATTGTTCATTAGGTAGTTTTTTATGGGTCCACAAAATTTAGGCGATTTAGAGCCTGACGCCGAATTCATGAAGATGACGGGACATTAGCACATGAAAAATCGAAAATTGTCCTAAGTTTCTATTTTATGATCCTAAAATGTCAAATAACGAGAAATGGCATGGCGAAGCAATGACTATTGTTCATTACTACGTTTCAGAGAGGCCCATACATTTTAGGCGATCCGGAGCCGGTCGTTCGAATTCAAGGAGATAGCATGGACATTAGCACACGAAAAATTAGAAATTAGACTGACTTCCTATTCTACGGCCCTAAAATGCCAAAAAATAGGAACGATCATGGCGAAGCTATATTCATTAGGTGGGCCTTAAGAGCCCGTCGCCCAATTCATGACGATGGCTATGGGCATTAGCACACGAAAAAAATTGAAAATCGCTCTAAATTCCTGTTTTATGGCCCTAAAATGCCAAAAAAAAAAGAAGAGCCATGGCAAAGAAATGATAACTAATCATTAGCTCGTTTTTGATAGCTCTAAAAAATTTTAGGCGATTTGGAGCCCGTCGCGTAAATTCATAAAAATAGCGTGGACATTAGCATACGAAAAATCAAAATTATCTTGAATTCCTATTTTATGACCATAAAACGTCAAAAAACGATAAATGGTCAAGGCGAAGTAATGATTATTGTTCATTTAGGTCATTTTTAATGGACCCATGAAATTTTAGATGATTCGAAGTTCGCCCGAATTCATGAAGATGGCATGGACATTAACACACGAAATATTGGAAATCACCTTGAATTCCCGTTTTATGGCCTTGAAACGCCAAAAAATGAGGAATTGTCATGGATAAGTAATGACTATTTTTCTCCAGGTCGTTTATGATGTTGTCACAATATTTTAGGCGATTTGGAGTGGATATTAGCACACGAAAAATAAAAAATCGTCCTAAATTCCTATTTAGTGGCCCTAAAACGCCAAAAGAGGAAGAACATTCAAGGCTAAGTTGTTTATTAGGTTGTTTCCGATAGGCCCATAAAGTTTTAGGCGATTCAGAGCCCGTTACCTAAATTCATGAAGATGACATTGGCATTAGCATGCGAAAAATTAGAAATCACCCTGAATTCCTGTTTTATGTCCGTACAATGCTACAATGGTCATGGCGAGGCGATGACTATTGTTTCTTAGTTCGTTTTTGATGGACCTATAAAATTTTAGGAGATCGGGGTCCGGATACCCGAGCCCATATAGATGGCACGGGCTATAACACACGAAAATCTGGGAATCGAGCGAAATTCAAGTTTATGGCCCTAAAACGCCAAAAAACGAAGAATGGTCATGGTGATACGATGACTGTTCTTCCTTAGGCCATTTTTATGGGCCGACAAAATTTTAGGCGATATGGGCCCGATCGTCCGGGCCCATGCAGATGGAATGGTCTATAGCACACGAAAATCTGAGAATCAAGCGAAATTCCAGTTTTATGGTCCTAAAATGCTAAAAAGCTAGGAAAGGTCAGGCTAGGTGGTGATTATTGTTCTTTAAGTTATTTTTTATGGTCCGGTAAAAGTTTAGGCGATCTAGGTCCGATAGTCGGGCCCATGTATCTATAGCACACGAAAATCTAAAAATCGAAAGAAATTCCAGTTTGATGGTCCTAAAACATAAAAAAAAAGTAACTATCATGGCGAGGCGATGACTATTGTTCATTAGGTCTTTTTTGATGGCCCGGCAAAATTTTAGGCTACTCTGCTACGGTTGCTCTGGCCCATACAGATGGTGTGGACTATAAAATACGAAAAATCTGGAATTCCAGTTTTATGACCCTAGAACGCCAAAAAACAAAGAATGATCGTGGCCCCAAAAATTATTCGTGTAAGATAACTCACGGATATTATTTGACACGTTTAGAAAGCTGAAATTATTATTAAGCACCAGCAATTTGGGAAGCTTTAGACTGAGCACCCGAAAATGGTTGGGTAAAGATTAATCCTAAGGGGTCGTTTGGTAGGCCGTATTAAGTGAAATAATCCCTGTATAAAAATTTAATCCGTCCAATATCATGTTTGGTTGCTCAATTCAATTTACTCCTACCTAATACATGGATTAGTTATACCTCATATAAGGGATTAACTAATACCAAGGAAAGCAAGGGATTACTAATCCCTGGATTAACTATACCTAGATAAGGCTTAAAATTACTAAACCGTCCCTCAAATAAAGCTTGACTACTACTGCAATTTACAAATATTCAAGGGTATAATTGTAAAGAAGATTTTGTAATAGTTTTAAACCAAACACAAGCTTAGATTATACATTGCATAACTAATTTTTAATACAATGAACCAAACACTTGATAAAAATAATCCCAGTACTACAATCCCTGCATTACTAATCCCTATATTATTAATCCCTGCATTACTTGTGTTCGTACCAGCTAATATGGAACCAAGTTTGAGCTTTTAACTTTAAATTGGTATTTTCAGTTCTAGCAAAATCCATAGTACAGAAATGTGAAAAACATTCTTCAATTTGCATTAAGCGCACGTGCCAGACGCTTAACATCAATTAACCTTATACCTCGTCGCAGTGTACCTGAATATCAGTTAAACTTCAGCAAGATAGAAAGACAAGAAAAAAGATATGAAAAGTATGTATTGAATTTGAAACTTACTCTCCGTAGTAACATTGTCATTTGACGTTAAACTAGTCCCAATTTCTTGATTGTTGCTTGAAAGAGAATTCAATAATCGAGCAAGATGTCTTATTTGATATAAAGGCAGAATATTTGGACTTCTCTGCACTTCAGTCATCCTTTCTTCTGCTTCTATTCAATCACAGAACAAAGCTCAATCTTTTATGTAAAGTTAATATAATAGTATTGCCACCCTGGACAACCTTAATAGAAAAAATGACACAAATATATGGCCTAGCGGTCAATGAAATGGACGAAAAAAATAGAAAATAAAGATAGAAATTTCAATAGAAAAAAATAATGTTAAGCGGCTTCTCTGCCTAATCTTTCGTAGGCAGATTTACCAGTATGGTGGGAGGTAAGTTCAGAGGCGGACCTAGGATTTGAAGGCCGGGGTTGTACTTTTTAATTCAATCAAAATCTGCTTTATATATAGGATGCTCACTACTAAAATATCACTATTTTCTAAAAACATATATGTATACATAAAAGTTTTGCCAAACTTTATGTGTGCAGGTGACCCTTCTCGGTATAGCATAGGTCCGCCTTTGGAGGTAACAGGTACGCCATGAAATAGTCGAGGTGCTCGCAAGCTAGCCTAAATAACATTTGTTACTAAAAGAAACAACTAATCAAAATGTACTTATATTGTATCTAACATACCGTGGTGCAATGTATAACTTGATGCAGCTGATTCTTCTTGTGATTTATATGATTCAGGATGAAATGTAGTCTCAGATAATTGAACCCCAAGTCCTGAAACAGGAACAATTGCTTGATTTTCTTCTTCATTTGAGTTTCCTGCACTAGTAGGAGAACTTGAAAATGAATTACTCAACACTTTTTGTCTTCTCAAGTGATAGTTTCTTCTACGTCTAGCTAAATGTTTTTCCCTCTCCTCAAGGCTCATTGTTTGCCTTCTCAATCTATCGCGAATTCGACGACGCTCTCTTTCTTTCTCTTTTTGTACATTTCGCCAGTTCTTTACAACGTGCCATTCTTTAGTTTCAGCTAACTCTTCAGTAGCCATTGAACCAAGTTTTCTTACAGTTTTGCTTCAGCCTGATTGCACTGCAACAGAAAAATTCATGCTTCAGTCAGTACAAAGAGACAGAAATGTTTAATATTGGAATAAAATGAATCTGAATAAAGTATAGCCTTTGGCAAAGTGATAAAATCCAGCATCTGATGTGTAGGGTTAAGCGCACATCATGAGTTCAAACTTTTGCCGTAGATAAAAGACAGTAATTGCAGTAGGGACAAAGTGCACCTCTGTATCGACTCAATCACTCTTTTTGCTCCAGCCTGATTGCACTGCAACAGAAAAATTCATGCTTCAATCAGTACAAAGAGACAGAAATGTTTAATACTGGAATAAAATGAATCTGAATAAAGTATAGCCTTTGGCAAAATGATAAAATCCAGCATCATCTGATGTGTAGCGTTAAGCGCACATCATGAGTTCAAACTTTGCGTAGATAAAAGACAGCAATTACAGCAGGGACAAAGTGCGCCTCTATATGGAGTCAATCACTCTTTTTGTCTAATCGGTGGAACTTATCAACCACAAAATACCAAAAAATTGACATGTAACTAAATTATTAAGAGGATTAGGTGAAAGATAAATGTACTGATAAAAGACAAAAGAGTTATATCATGTCTAATATCATTAAAATGCAAAAAGAAATACAAATTATAGGTAGCTTGTAGCAGGCTATGGTTTTCTTTACTGTACTAATAATACTCAATAAGCTCCGAATAAAATAAACCTTACTTATATAAGATGCAAATGCCAATACCTGACCATGATATCAGGTGGAAAACAGAAAAATAGAAATAGAATTACCTTAAATTTATGTCCAGCAGAACTCTATATCCCACGTCCTTAATCATCCATAACACATAAATCTGCATCCATAGAAAAACATTGAAAAAAGAGACTTTAATTTCTGAATAATCATGAAAAATCCACGGGGGTTTGGGGGGGTGGGGGT